>NGKH01000019.1:581770-592551 GCA_002162575.1 Sclerotinia glacialis
TCAAGATCAATCATTTAGTATACTCTACTATTAGTTACGAATAACATATTCATTATTATCTTTATTTAAATCCCTATTTAATGTTTAATTATAAACCCACCTCAAAAGCCTAAAACACTTCCACATGATTTAGATGGTTACCCTTGTAATACTTTGAGTATCATTACTGCTTCAAGTACCGATTCGATAAATAACAATATTATGTCTTTTAAGATACCACAGTCTAGCAACCCTACTACAATCAACCAGGTTATACCCGAAAGTACCGATAAGGACAAAGACATCGTTATAGAAGGTATCGAAGACCCCAAGGAAATCATTATTACCGAAACCCTCAAAGTTGCTTTGCCAGACCGGTTTACAAGTAATCAATAAGAGCTAGAAACCTTCTTGTTTCAATTTAAGATCTACTTTCAATTCAATCAGGATAAGTTCAATTATAACGCCGACAAAAGTGTTTGGGCCATATTTTATCTTAAAGGAGAAACCATTAAATAGATCCAACTATATCTCAAGGATTATTTCATCAATTTAAATGAGCCAAGAAAACGAATGTACCCGATTCAAACTATCTTTGGGAGATTCGAAGGATTCAAGAAAGAAATACGAAGAGTATTCAGGAACATCAACGAATTATATAATATTGAATTCAAGATCTATAATCTCAAACAATCAGGGTCAACAATCAAGTATGTTATAGAATTCAGAAGGTATATAGATATTACTGGATAGGAAGAGAATACAACTATAAGCCATTATTGAAAAGGGCTCAAATCTGAAATCAGGCTAAAACTAGATTGCAATTGTATTTGGGAAGATTTAAATGAATTAATTGAGGAATCTATTAAGGCAAATGAGATACTCTACGAATATCAAAAGAAACACCGATCTTCTAACTTTCATGGAAACCGAGATTGTAATAAATACCATAAAAATGAAGGAAGACTTCGAGAAAACAGACAATCTTATAGAAAATCAATGTAATTAGATACAATGTTTAAGGATAAATTATCTAAAGAAAAAATAAAACGAAAATATAAGGACAAGTTATGCTTTGAATGTGGCAAACCGGATCATCAAGCCAGAAACTATCGAAGTAAAAGATCATCAAAAGGAGATTATTACAAGAAGTTTGGCAAAGGATAACTCAATGTTACTATTGTATCTCAATTATATGCTTCATATCCAATCAAGGATAATAATCATAAACAAAAAGAATATCAAAAAGAAATCGATGCAATACCTCGAAACCAAAAAGGGTTGAATACTATAGATCGATATAAATTAGAACATTTATGAATTCCCTCCCCTACTCTTGTCAAAACGGAATCGAAAGAAACATTATCGGAAGAACAGATAATTAAGTATATTATTATAAACTAAACAATATATTACAATGAAACTTGCAAAATTCATCTATCAAACAAAGAGGCTATAAATTGGTTCCCCCAAAAGAAAGTAAAGAAAACCTATAAAAAAGAAAAAGCAATTATGATTTATAAGGAGGGTTGAGGACAATTGAATATTGCAGGACAGACAAATCAGATCTATTACAATACAAGAATAAACGGACAAACAATCCAGACTATAATAGATTCAAAAACCACAGGAAATTTTATTGTATTAGGAACTATGAAGTATTTGGGAGTACAATTTCAAACAAAACAGAAACCATATCAATTACAGCTAATTGATAAACAATTAGCCGGATTGAACAAAAAGATTTTGTAGGAGATTCATTTTTTACAAATGAGTATAACTCAGTATAAAGAGGTTATCCAATTCGATATTGTTTTATTAGGGAATCAACAAATCATTCTGGGAATGCTATAATTGAAGGTATATAACCCCCAGATTGATTGATCATCGGAAACCATATCATTTCCGAAGAAAAGCGATCAACAAGATACGCTGAAACCAGCAAAACTGAACATATACAATGGAGAATTGAAGGCGAACAACATTATTGATGTAAAACATCAAATCCAAGATCCTCCATTAACAACAAAGGAAAATGAACCTTCTATATAAATGAAGAATAAACAAAAGAAATTGCTTGAAAACATTTTTGTAACAAAACAGGAAAAGATGCCAATATCAATACAATATCAGAAATACAAGAAATTATTCGAAGAAAGAAAAGGTTATAATACTTTATCAGAATATAAGTTATAAGATTACAAAATAGTATTGAAGGAAGGCAAAATGCCTTTATTCGGTTTAATCTATCCAATATCAATTTCTGACCTAAAGATGTTTAAGGATTATATTGGCGATGCATTAAAAAAGGGATGGATCAAAGAATCCATCTCACAAACAATTAGTCCTGTATTATTTGTATTAAAGAAAGATAATATAAAAAGGTTTTATATAGATTATCGCAAATTCAATGATATAACGATCAAAGATCGATATCTACTTCCATTAACTACGGAATTAAGAGATCGATTGGGAAAAGCCAAGATTTTCTCCAAGTTTGATCTTCGAAATGGATTCCATCTAATCAGAATGAAGAAAGGTAAGGAATGGAAAACAATATTCAGAATTCGTTATAAATTATACAAATATCAAATAATGCCATTCGATTTGATAAATATATCAATAATATATATATATTTGATCAATAATATATTAAGAAAATATCTAGATATATACTATATATACTATCTAAATGATATATTGGTATTTTCAGAAACAAAAGAACAATATATCCAGGATATTCATAATATTCTATAATTTTTGAAGGAAGCAGATCTCCAATACAAACCCAGCAAATGCGAATTTCATATTATAAAGACAGAATTCCTAGATTACATTATATTCTCAAAAAGTTTTAAGATGAGCTTCGATAAAGTAAAAGCAATCAAAGAATAAAAGCTATCAACTAATATAAAGGAAGTATAATCCTTTTTAGGATTCGCCAACTTCTATCGATGATTCATTAAGAACTATTCGAAAATAGCTGCTTCAATGATCGAGATCATCAAGAAGAATCAAAGGGAATTTCGATAGACAGAAACAGTACAAACAGCATTTGAATGTCTTAAAGAAGTATTCGCAAAAGAACCAGTTCTCAAGGTTTTCGATCCAGAATTATCAATAGTTGTGGAGACAGACTCCTCAGATTATATAATAAACACAATACTCAGCTAGCTAGGCTTGAATCAAAAATAACAATCAATTGCTTACCATTCATACAAACTATCGTTAGCCGAATTAAACTACGAAATATACAACAAAGAATTACTAACGATAATAAATGCTTTTAGGAAATGAAGAGTATATTTGGAAGGATCGAAATATATAATGCAAATATATATAGATCATAAGAACTTGGTTTACTTCATTATAACAAAGGAATTGAACAAACGACAAATCCGATGATCGAAAACTATAATTATACACAACTTCAGAATTTCATATATCAAAGGAAACGAAAATGCTAGGGCAGATATTCTAAGCCGAAAACCAGAATATTTACAAAACAAGACATACAAATCGCATATGATATTAAAACAAGATAATGAGGATTTAATTCATAATAAACCACAACTTGCTGCCACTTCAGGAATAAATTACAATATTATCAAGGATATCATAAAAACGGAATATACAACAAATGCTACAACCAAAAGAATCCTAGTTAAACCAAACAATCTAAAAAAAGGATTCATTATAGAAAATAGGTTCATTCATTTTCACAATAAGCTTTATATACCCTTCAACCTAATTAAAGATTATATTACAGAACAATACAAGCTACTAGCTTACAAACATCAAGGTATTGCAAGAACCTTTGCCAAAATAAGGAAAGAAGTATACTTTCCAAAGATAAGGATTATAATTGAGAATATAATTGAGAACTGCAATATTTGCATAAGAAATAAAGTTGTTCGATATACCCTTTATAATCAGTTCAAAACCCTCAAACTATCTACTCAACTTTGGAAGTCCATTGTTTAGGATTTTATAATGAAACTATCATTATCCAAGGATTCAGTTACCCAAAAGAAATACGATTCTATATTAATGGTAACAAACAGATTAATCAAGTTCGTTTACATGATATTATTCTACGAAACTTGAATAGTAAATAATCTTGCTTATATATTCATACAGAATATAGTTAGCATTTATAATATATCAAATGAGATTATCTCAAATAAAGACAAACTATTTATATCGAAGTTTTGATCTACTTTTATAATATTGTTTGGAATCAAAAGAAAGCTTTCAATTGCTTTTCATTCACAAACAAATGACCAAACAAAACGATTAAATCAAATAATAAAAGCTTATCTTCATTATTATATCAATTACAAACAAGACAATTAAATTAAATTATTATTTTTGATACAATTCGTATATAATACATCAAAGATGGAAACCACAAAAGTAACATCAGCATACATCAACTTTGGGTTCAATCTATTGGCTTACAAATCATTATTGTTGCAAAATACAAATGTAAACGAAGCTATAAAAGATATCACGGAAATCAAAGAGCTTCACAAACAACTCTCCTTAGATTTATAATTCATCGCTTTAAAAACAACATTGTACTATAACGAATCAAAAAGTATAAGACCTATTCTTAAAGAAAGGGATAAAGTTTATTTTATTCGAAGAAATATACAAACAAAACAATCAAACAATAAACTAGATTATAAGAAACTAAAACTATTCAAAATCGATAAGATAGTAGGACCAATCAATTACAAATTGAAACTACCACACACAATGAATATCCACCCAGTATTTCATATTTCACTCTTTGAGAAAGCACCACCAGAAGCATCTGATGCACCAATAACAGAAATCGAATCAATCAACCCTAACACCATATATAATATTGAAGCAATACTAGATTGTAAATACATCAGAAACAAAATCAAATACTTGATCAAATGGTTGGACTACCCACATTCGGAAAACACATAGGAACTCAAAAAAGATCTCAACTGCCCTGAGAAGTTATAGGCATTCCACCTGAAGTACCCACATCTATCAATAGAACCTCGAACTCGGTATCAGACCATAAAGGAAACAAAAGATCCAAAGGATTCGAAAAAGAAGAAAGGTCAAAATCGTTCAATATATTCGAACTAGTCTCAGCAAATATCGACGAACCAATACCTGTTTGCTCCTTCTCCTTTTCTACACATTCATTTTCCAATCTTTTCCTTTTCAACAAATCATCCAACTCGTCCAAAGAACGAACATCCCAACGAAGCATTTCGGAACCACATTTGCACAATTGCTTCTGCTTCTTACAAATAAGCATCCTGCGATTAAAAGCCTTCTGTTCAGCCAATACAACCACCTCCTCTTCAGCCTCCAAATGAATTTCCTTTCTAGAAAGAATGTCCCATTCAAATAAAGAAAAGCCAAAAACATCACATTTAGAAAAGCCCGAATATACACATTTTTTACAACGCTTCGATTCAGGCAAGGTCCGGCACTCCAAACCATTCCGTTCACATCGAGAGCAAAAAGCCATAATATTTCCTTTATCCTTTATCTTTTGATTTAAACAACAACGATTTAAGGTAACACATAAAAAAGCAATAATAGACATATTAAAAAGGAAAAAGAATTTTAATCATATACATTTTGAAATTTGGGTAACTACCCCATTTTATAAAGAAGCTTAGGATAAACATTAGTTTAAAAAAGGGATAGTATTACACTGAATAACAAAAGAACTTTCACATACTATTTATATCATATGATTAACTTAATAAGGATCAATGAACTCAACACTGATCCATATTGATCCTCCTGATTAACCATAAGCATAAAGGTCTATATAAACAAGATGGATTTCCTTTATATAAAGCTTCGTATTCAAGATCAATCATTTAGTATACTCTACTATTAATTACAAATAATATATTCATTATTATCTTTACTTAAGTCCCTGCTTGACACCTAATTATAAACCCACTTCGAGAGCCTAGAACACTTCCACATGATCTAGACGGCTACCCTCGTAACATTATAAGCCAATAGATTGAACTCAAAGTTAGTATATACTGACATTACTTTTGTGATTTCTATCTTTAATATATTATATATGAATTGTATTAAAAGTAATAATTTAATTTAATTATTTTGTTTGTAATTGATATAACAATAAAGATAAGCTTTTATTGTTTGGTTTAATCGTTTTGTCTGGTTATTTGTTTATAGATAGAAAACTATTGAAAGCTTTCTTTTGATTTCAAACAATATTATAAAGATAAATCAAAACTTCGATATGAATAATTTGTTTTTATTTGAGATAATCTTATTTGGTATATTATAAATGCTAATTATATTCTATATAAATATATAAACAAAATTATTTGTTGTTTAAATTTCACAAAATAATATTATATAAACAAACTTGATTAATTTGTTTGTTATCATTAATATGGAATCGTACTTCTTTTGGATAATTAGATTTTTGGATAATAATAGTTTCATTACAAAATCTCAAACAATGGACTTCCAAAGTTGAGTAGATAATTCAGAAGTTTTGAACTGATTATAAAGGATATACCAAACAGTTTTATTTCTTATATAGGTATTACAGTTCCTAATTATATTCTCAATTATAATCCTTATCTTTGGAAAATAAACTTCTCTTTTTATTCTGACGAAGGTTCTTGTAATACCTTGATATTTGTGAGCTGGTAATTCATATTGTTCTGTAATATAATCCTTAATTAGATTAAAGAATATATAAAGTTTGTTATAAAAATAGATGAACCTATTTTCAATAATGAATCTTCTTTCTAGATTATCTGATATAATTAAGATTCTTTTGGCTATAATATCTATTATATATTCTGTTTTTATGATATCTTTAATAATATTATAATTTATTCCTGAAATAACAACGAATTGTAATTTGTTGTAAACTAAAGCATTGTTATCCTGTTTTAATATTGTATACAATTTGTATGTTTTATTTTGTAAATATTCTGGTTTTCGGCTAAAAGCATCTATCCTAACATTTTCGTTTCTTTTGATATATGAAATTCTGAAGTTGTAAACAATTATAGTTTCCGATTATCAGATCTGCTATCGATTTAATTCCTTTATTGTAATGAAATAAACTAAGTTCTTATAATCTATATATACCTACATTATATATTTCGATTCTTTCAAATATACCTTTTATTTTTTAAAAGTATCTATTATCATTAGTAATTCCTTATTGTATATTTCATAGTTTAATTCGGCTGATGATAATTTATATGAATGATAAACGATTGATTGTTATTTCTTGTTTAAGCTTAATTGATTAAGTATTATGCCTAATATATAATCTAAAGAGTTTGTCTTCACGATTATTAATAATTCTGAATCAAAAGCTTTGAGAATTGATTTTTCTGCGAATACTTCTTTAAGATATTCGAATGCTGTTTGTGATGCTTTTATCCATCGAAATTCTCTTTGATTCTTCTTGATGATTTTGATTATTGGGGCAATTATTTTCAAATAATTCTTGATGAATCATCGATAAAAGTTGGCAAACCTTAAAAAAGATTATACTTTTTTTATATTTGTTAATGATTCTCATTCCTTAACTGTTTTTACTTTGTTAGGATTCATTTTGAAACCTTCGGAGAATATAATATAGCTTAGGAATTCTGTTTCGGTAATATGAAATTTGTATTTGCTAAATTTGCATTGAAGATCTGTTTCTTTCAATTATTGCAAAACCTTATGAATATCTTGAATATATTATTCTTTGTTTTCTGAGAATACCAATATATTATCTAGATAGTATATACAATATATATCTAGATGTTTCTTTAATATATTGTTGATTAAATGTATATATATTGTTGGTGTATTTGTCAATTTGAATGGTATAATCTGATATTTGTATAATCTGTATCGGGTTTTAAAAGTGGTTTTCCATTCTTTATCTTCTTTTATTCTGATAAAATGAAATCTGTTTTGTAAATCAAACTTGAAGAAAATCTTAGCTTTTCCCAATCGATCCTTTAATTTTGTAACTAATAAAAGTAAATACCGATCTTTGATCGTTATATTATTGAATTTGCAATAATCTATATAAAGTTTCTTTATACTATCTTTTTTTGATATAAATAATACAGGGCTAATTATTTATAAGATGGATTCTTTGATCCATCCTTTTTCTAATATATCGCCAATATAATCCCTAAATATCTCTAAATCAAAAACTGATATCGAATAGATTAGATTGAATGAAGGTATTTTATCTTCTTTTAATATTATTTTATAATTTTATAACTTATATTCTGATAAAACTTTATAATTTTTTCTTTCTTCAAATAGTTTTTTATATTTTTGGTATTGTTCCGATATTGGCATCTCTTTTTGTTTCGTTATAAAGATGTTTTCAAGCAATTTCTTTTGTTTATTCTTTATTTATATAGGAAATTCACTTTCCTTTATTGTTAATAAAGGATTTTGGATTGGGTATTTTATATTGATGATGTTGTTCGCCTTCAATTCTCCATTATATATATTCAGCCTTATTAGTTTTAATATATCTCGTCGATTGCTTTTCTTCGGAAATGATATAGTTTCTGATAATTAATCAATCTGAGGGTTATATACCTTCAATTATGGCATTCTCAGAATGATCTATTGATTCCCTAATAGAACAATATCGAACTGGATAATCTTTTTGTACTAGATTATATTTATTTGCAATAAACGAATCTTCTACGAAATCTTTCTGTCCAATCCGATTAATTATTTATCAATTAATTGTAATTAATATAGTTTCTGTTTTGTTTGAAATTTTATTCCCAAATACTTCATAATTCCTAATATAATAAAATTTCCTGTAATTTTTGAATCTATTATAGCCTGGATTGTTTGTTCGTTTATTCTTATATTGTAATAGATCTGATCTATTTGTCTTATAATATTCAATTGACTTCGGCCTTTTTTATAGATCTTAATTGCTTTTCCCTTTTTATAAATTCTCTTTACTTTCTTTTAAAGGAACCAATTTATAACTTCTTTATTTGATAGATGAATTCTGTAAGTTTCATTATAATATATTGTCCAGTTTAAAACGATATGTTTAATTGTCTATTCTTCCGATAACGATTCTTTTGGTTCCGTTTTGTTGAAGGGAGGGGAAGAAGTTTGTAGATGTTTCAATTCATATCGGTTTATAATATTTAATCCTTTCTGATTTCAAGGTATTGTATCGATTTCCTTTTATTGTGCTTTTCATTTGTAATTATTGTTCTCAATAAAGTATAAAGTATATAATTGAAATACAAAAATAATATTGAATTGATTTTTGCCGAATTTCTTATGATAACCTTCTTTTAATAATCTTTTGCTTCGATAATCCTTGGTTCGATAATTTGGTTTGTTATATTTGAAGTATAGCTTATCCTTATATTTTCATTCTATTTTTTCTTTAAATAATTTGTCCTTGAACATTGTATCCAATTATATTGATTTTCTATAAGATTATCTGTTTTCTCGAAGTCTTCCTTTATTTTTGTGGTATTTATTACAATCTTGGTTTCCATAAAAATTGGAAGATCGGCGTTCTTTTTGATACTTGTAGAACATTTCATTTATTTTAATAGATTCCTTGATCAATTCGTTTAGATCTTCCCAAATATAATTGCGATCTAATTCTAGCCTGACTTCAGATTTGAATCCTTTTCGATAATAGTTCATTATTATATTCTCTTTCTATTCAATAATATCTATATACCTTCTGAATTCCATAACATACTTGATTATTGATTTTGTTTGCTTGAGACTATAGATCTTAAACTCAATATCTTGTAATTCATTGATGTTCCCGAATATTCATTGTATTTCTCTTTTGAATCCTTCAAATCTTTCAAAGATGATTTGAATCGGGTATATTCGCTTCTTCGGCTTACTCAGATAAATGAAATAATCCTTGAGATATAATTGGATTCATTTAGCAGTTTCTTTTTTGAGGTAAGAGATAGCTTAAATACTTTTATCGGTATTATAATGGAACTTGTCTTGATTAAATTGAAAGTAAATCTCAAATTGAAGCAAGAAGGTTTCTAACTCTTATCGATTGCCTGTAAATCAGTCTGGTAAAATGATTTTAAAAGTTTTGATG
Source organism: Sclerotinia glacialis (assembly GCA_002162575.1). Classification (NCBI taxonomy): domain Eukaryota; kingdom Fungi; phylum Ascomycota; class Leotiomycetes; order Helotiales; family Sclerotiniaceae; genus Sclerotinia; species Sclerotinia glacialis. Next base: position 591,888 of record NGKH01000019.1, read on the forward strand.
ACAATGATTTCCTTGGGGTCTTTGATACCTTTTATAGTAATGTCTTTGTCTTTGTCGGTACTTTCAGATATGACCTAGTTGGTCATAGCAAGGTTGCTAGGCTATAATATCTTGGAAAACATAATATCGTTACTTGTCGAATCAATATTTAAAACAATAATAATGCTCAAAGTATTACAAGGGTAGTTATTTAGATCATATAGAAGTGTTTTAGGCTATCAAGGTAGATTTATAATTAGATGTCAAACAGGGACTTTAAATAATAACAATATGAATATACTATTCATAATTAATAATAAAGTATACTAAATGATTGATTTTAAATACAAAACTTTATACAAAGGAAATCCATCTTGATTATATAGCTCTTCATCTTTTTCAGACAACTAGGACAGTTGAACGTTTCTGGAGCGTTATCGTTCCAAAGCTGTCCATTATATGATGCTATATATGTCCGAAGCTTTTCTGTTTGTATATTCTGATGGTATATGTATATATAATCCTAGGATGATTATAATCATATATTAATATAATCGAATCCTATCTTGTTTACATATAGCCCAAGCTTATACAAACACATCAGCTGTTACCTTCGTAACATATAATTCCTATATAAATTTAAAAATCGATATTTTGAAGCTTTAGATTTCAATCCAGAAAAATC
>NGKH01000019.1:592665-711629 GCA_002162575.1 Sclerotinia glacialis
TTTTGGTGATGAAGAGTGGCCCAAAACAGGGGTGGCCAGAAAATAGGGTGGGCGACTTAGATATCAAATCAGTGGTTGGACTTTCTATTCGGATTCGTTGGCGCTACACAGTGTCCAAAGGAATAATATCACTGTTTGCGATAGCACCAACGTCAGAGGTTCAGATGAAAAGGTGTTTTTTTTTTTTGGTTTTTTTGGACATTGGAACATGTTGACCGCCTAGGTAAACGTGTCAACGTGTGGTATATTTCTATTTGGTAGCCACCGGGTATTTTCAGTCTTTGAAGCGCGTACAGCCTCGGACTCATCAACTACTTCCACCGGACAATGGCTGTTCATCCCTTCGCTTGGTAAATACAGCAAATGCTACAGATATAGCTGAGTCATACATTGGATAGCTAGTATGCCATAGCACAGACACTATAGCCAATGTCTGAGACGCGGATCATACAACCTCCGGGCTCTCACATCCCCTCAACCGTAATATCATCGCCCCGTCTGAGGAATTAGAGAATGTTTCTCCGCAATTACTCAAATGACGGTAGAGTCGACTCATGAAGAGTGGCCATGTCGAGATGTCCATGTTGCTTTGACCCAGAGACGTTTCTCATACATCCCACTTCACTATGACGTCTAATTCCTAGGTATATGTTCTCCTCAGGAGATATCAAAATTCCGAAACAGTATTCATCTTGTAATATGTGAATCTCACTCCTGAGCCATGTCATCATCCAACTGTTTCATCGCTGTGGCTCTTCGGACTTTTTGTTCCACGTGTTGAACTCTTTCTTCCAACTCTGCCCAGCTTTCGCCAGTTCGCAATACATCAACGGTATACCAACGTTGAATGACCGCCGCTGTTCTTTGTCTTAGAGCTGATAAGTCTGCATTTTGTGCCACTTGAAGAGATTCAATTTTCGCGATTCGTGGCTGTAAATCGATGAGTTGCGCCGACGACTCTGCTGATGGAATTGGCATATCAAGAATCGATGTTAATCGAGAAGCGGTTGATGGATATGAGCTGGCGGATGCTAATATGATAGACAAAATACTGGAAGTGTCGAGTGTGGTAGGCACTTGATCGGCGTCAATGGATTGAAAAAGGTCAGGGTATCTTGCATCTAGGAAGACATTAGGTACCACATCCAAATATCACAAATACAATAAACTCACGCAATTTCAATAAATCTTGAATAACTCTTGATTTTGAAGCAAGTCCATGTAGGACATGCTCTAAATCTGCAAGTCGTTCATACGCTGATATCGATACATCTGAGCTTGTGATGGATGTAGTGTCGATATGACCACACACAGCATATTCTATCCTCCGTAATCGCGCTTCCAAGAGATCAATAGTTTCGGAAGCTGTCTTATCGAACGTATTCTCCATTGCGGAGTAAGTAAATTCAAGGTGAAGAAGGGATTGTGAATTTCAATGGTCCTAACTTAATAATCTGGGGAAAGGAGGCCGAAAATGTAGTGCAAGGCTGACAAGGTTATGTTTATTAGTCGGTGGCTTAGCTTAGCACTACCGGTACCTACCTTCCCTCCCTCCTTATTGGGCACGTTTTTATCATTGGCCCTCACTCATTAGATGCGATTACCATACAATTGCGCGACATCCACTTCGAAAATTACATCTGTTTGCCATTTGATTGATCTTCAGACGATACTCTAAAAATATTCAAGACTCTACGCAAAGGGGTATGCTGGTGTTAAGAAAGTTGTAGGATCAGGACAGTTCTTCGAGAGCGCCGCACAAATACCTACCTACGTCAATCACCAACGTCAATCACCTACGTCAATCAGTCGCATAACAACAAGCACTCACCGACACCTCGGAGAACGAGGAGCACAACTACAAAATGGTATCATATTCAACTGTTGGCGGTCCAAATGGAAGCGGCTCAGAATCTAGCCGTGGTTCAAGGTAGGCAAATTGATCAGGAAAGAAAGATGGTATGGGGACATACACACAACTGATGCTCGCGTGCAGGAGGAAATCAAGTCGAACAATTAAAGAACAGAATTTGCCTCACGGGCAAGCATCTTGGATTAGTAGCAATGTCAACCTTCTCAATACTAGTACGTTTTACCTCAGGCTCCTATGGAATTATGTTGATGAACCTTTTAGTCGTCGGTGCCGGTACACTTGCTATGCCTCTAGCAATGTCACATATGGGAATACTACTCGGGACATTCGTTATAGTATGGTCGGGGATGATGGCAGCTTTTGGCTTATACCTACAATCTCAATGCGCTCGATACCTTGATAGAGGGACATCATCTTTCTTCGCTTTATCGCAGATTACGTACCCCAATGCAGCGGTCCTTTTCGATGCGGCTATTGCCATAAAGTGTTTCGGTGTGGGCGTTAGTTACTTGATCATTATCGGTGATCTGATGCCGGGAGTTGCTACTGGTTTCAACCAGGGGGCAGAGTCCATCCCAATTCTTATGGATCGAAAATTTTGGGTGACGATATTTATGTGGGTTTGGCCCTACACATTTTATATGATTATACTGATTAATATCTAGGTTTGTTGTTATTCCACTCTCATATTTAAGACGTCTTGACTCCTTGAAGTATACCAGTATCGTGGCCTTGGTCTCTATTGGGTATCTCGTAATACTTGTGGTATATCACTTTGTTAAAGGAGATACCATGGCAGACCGAGGTCCAATTAGAGTGGTTGAGTGGGGAGGAATAGTCCCAACTTTACAAAGTTTCCCTGTCATTGTCTTTGCTTATACTTGTCATCAAAATGTGAGTAGTAATCACCCAAATTTCTCGTTGATATACTGAACAATTACAGATGTTCTCTATTCTGAATGAGATCAAAGATAACTCGCACAAGCGAACGACTAGTGTCATTGCGGCTAGTATTGGAAGTGCTGCTTCGATATATGTTTTGGTTGCTATCACTGGTTATTTATCCTTTGGTAATGCTGTGAAGGGAAACATTGTTGGAATGTGTAAGGACCCAACACTCATATTTCACTCTCAGAAACTAACAAGTATAGATATACCATCCACTGCTTCAACAATTGCTAAAGCAGCAATCGTCATTCTTGTCATGTTCTCCTACCCACTCCAAGTACATCCTTGCAGAGCATCAGTCGATGCAGTCTTGAAGTGGCGTCCAAACTCCTGGAAGACACGCCACCCACCTACTGGGTCACCTACACGATCAGCTCCTTTACTTTCCGGTGGCCATGTTCGACCTGCCACAAGAAACGATACCATTGGTGAAACACGCTTCGCAATTATTACCACATTTATCATTGCTCTTAGCTATTTTACAGCAGTTACTGTATCATCGCTAGATAAAGTCCTTGCATATGTTGGAAGTACAGGTAGTACAAGCATTAGCTTCATTTTACCAGGACTATTTTACTACAAGATTTCTTCGCCAGATTCGATTCACCATCAACGATTAACAAAGGAAGATGACGAAGCAGAATCTGATGACGATGTGGAGGAAGGTCTAGGTTTACTTGGCCAATCTATCAAAAAGATTGTCCCTTGGCGGAAAACCATCCTACGAAAACTTTCTTTAGCATTAGCCATTTATGGTCTTTGCGTATTGGTCATTTGTCTAACGATTAACTTATTCTTCACAGCGCAGGGGCACTGAAATTGAACGATCGGGTTTACCTCCGAAGTCATACTGCATTTGAAATCATAAATTGGCAAGGCGCCAGGCGTTTGTATGGCGTTCTGGGTGGCATGGGTATAAAGGTTGAACAAGATGATGTTTAGTCATTCATTAGTGACATAATTTTTGGGACCTTTTTTGGATGCAAATAGAGTTTGGACATGAAGATTATATATAACGGCCTTTCTTCATACTTGAGTATAACAATTTTTTGATCAATATTTGAACCGAACTCTTTTTTTTTTTTTTNNTATACAAATGGACGCCAGTTATGTTCATCCTGTGATATCAAATTATCACTGAAATATATTTCCACAATCCATCCATGAATATAGATGTCCGTCCCCTCTTTAGAACAGAGTCTCTCCTAGCCATTGTTGCGGACCATGATATATGTAAAATATGATCTACACTCTACATCCTACACCCTACACCCTTCCCCAATCCCTCACGCAATACCACATCTTTATCGTCATATCGTAGAAGTATCGCTTCCTCCCAATCACTCTCAACATATCTCTTCGCTCACGATATCTCTAGCCTCCCCATCCCCTTTCATCCATAACTCGAATTCCAATTCCATTTCCAATCCTGATCTCTATCAAAAGAATCGAATTGCTAGCATTGATCTGCCCGAATCCTATACATCCGCTTTTAAAATCGGCTTGCTGGAGTTTGGGGGCGTGGGTTTCTTGGATTGTGGTGTGTATTGGGGTTCGAGGATGCCGGCCTGTAGGGGTGTGAAGGGTTTTGGTTAGCTTTTGCCTTTGCTTTTGCTTTATATGTAGAAAGATATTTTTGATTAATAGAACACCGAGAAAGAATTTTCTTCCTTCACCCTATCCTCTCCCCCCTTGAGGACGCAACCCCCCCCCAAATAAATAAATCATACATACCATACTCAACAATCTCCATGCCGTCTTCGACGGTTGCGCGCCCACCCCCAACCAGTATTTCGCTCGCAGACTATCGAGGCGGATGTCTTTGAATTTTTTCCCCTCGCCGTCGGCCGGGACTTTGGGGATGGGATCGTAGGTGCCGAGGACTTCGAGGGGGAGGCTGTTGCGTGCTGAGCTGTGGGCGGGGAGGGGGGTTAGTGGGTGGTTTCTTGTGGAGGGGATGGGGATGGGAAGATTGAGTGGTGGGTTGGATGCTGGGAAGCTGGGATGGTTGTAGATTGATAGTAGACGTCATTGAGTGGTTTATTGGGAGAGCATGGGGAAGAGGGAAGGGAATAGGGAAGGATAGGAAAAAAACATACCGAGCTTGCGCAACCACTATATTGTATATTGGTTCTCTTTTCCGACCAAAGCGCGCGAGACGGATACGTACGACCATCTTCTCTTCTCTTTTCTTCTGTTCTTGGAATTGTTGTTGGAATTGTGAAATGTGGTGTGGTATGGTATGGTATGATGTGAATGGGTGAGAGAAATGTAATGCGATTTTGTAAATTGTAGATGGATGGATGGTATTATGATGATGTGGAAATTATTTGAGGGTTCGGGGTTTCTACGGGTGGCGGGTCTTTGTTTCTGCAAGGGGTGGGTGAAATAAATGGGTGGGAATCGGGAGATGAGAGCGGAGCGGTGGAGAGGAGAAGGAGCGTGGTGATGTAATGGTGCATTTGTGATTCGAATGTACATATTTTATTCGGGGATTCTTTCAGATTGGTTGGTTTTTCAAATCATACTCGATTAGTTCTAGTTCTAGTTCTAGTCCTAGTTCTAATTCTATAAGCTTGTCGTTATCTCCAATTCGTCTCGAGATCTCTGTTGAGAACGTTGACGGACGGTTATCTATCTACTCTAGAATTCGAACTATTGATTCTTCATTGATCACCTACAGGCTACCGCCTCTGAGGTATCCCTTCTTCTAGCTATCGATTTATCAAATTATTACCACGAATTCTTACATTTACCATCCATCTATATATATCCCATCATCATCTCATCTCATCTCATCAACCCAACTCAACTCAAATCATGGCAACCAAAGTATTCCTCCCCTCTTCTCCTCTCTCCTTCCCCCCCAACCCAAAACTAACACCCCACAGTACCTCTCAGCCGCCAACGCCGCAGCCTTAGATGCAGATCTCATGTCCCAGGGAGCCTTTTCCCTGGACCAACTAATGGAATTAGCGGGACTGAGCGTGTCGCAAGTGGGTATGATTACCTGTTCTATCTTGTGCGATATTTTGTGCTGGTTTTAGATGGTTCTTTTCTTTTTCAAGGGGGAGGGGGATGTGAAAATGAGAGGACGGGAAGAAGAGGAAGGAAGGGGGAAGAGGGAGTAAATGAAGTCTGTTCATATTAGTGTATGAAGTACATCTTCCCTTGATTTGCTCGTTATCTAAAGAGATATCAAAGCCCTCCTCCAACAGCTATGATTCCTTATTTATCCTTTTATTCCATCTCAAAAATTTCCATACGTCAAGATCCCTCTCTCACTCAGCATACACAACATCCAAAAACCCAACTAACACCCCCACTCAAATCAGTCTACAAAGTCCACCCACCCTCCAAAGGCCGTCGAATCCTAGTAGCATGTGGCCCTGGAAATAACGGTACATGCATTTCCATTCCTCCCCTCCATCTACACCGACCTTCCAAGTCCCATTCCAAGGGATGGCACAGACACTAACGCGAAAACCAGGAGGCGATGGTCTAGTAGCGGCCCGGCACCTCTGGCACTACGGCTATAAACCCACCATCTACTATCCCAAGCCGGGAAAAAATGAACTCTACCAAGTATGTTTTTCTCTCCAGCTCTCTCTTCTCGTCTCGGCTTTCTCTTCCCCAAAGTACAAGCAGCAGGATATCCAAAATCTCGACACCCACGTCTACGCATCTATGAATGGACACATACTAATCCTCACCAGCGTCTTTCAACCCAACTCCGCAATCTCTCAATCCCATTCACCGATGATTTTTCATCTGCGATCAAGGATTCCGATCACATAGTCGATGCAATATTCGGTATATTGTCCTCTTCCTCTTCCTCTTCCTCTTCCCCCACATCTCCCACTTCCAGCTTCCTACCTCTCTACCCCTCCTCCCCCCACCAAACTAACCCCCACCCAAGGATTCTCCTTCACCGGCTCGATCCGCGACCCCTTCGGCTCAATAATCACGGCCCTGGAAGAAACCTCCCTCCCGGTAACATCCATCGACGCGCCCTCCTCCTGGGACATCTCCAACGGTCCTCCATCTTCCGGCCCCGGTGCAAACTTCACGCCGCAATACCTGATTAGTTTGACGGCCCCCAAACCCCTCGTTAGATATTTCAAAGGGAGACATTTTTTGGGTGGGAGGTATGGCTTTCTTTTTCCTATTTTTCTTTTTTTTCTTTTTCCCCTTTCCTCTCTTCATCTTCTTTGCATGTATACTTCGAACAAAACAAATCATAGAGGTCATAAACTAACTTCATCCTCTAGATTCGTAACCCCCGAAATTTATCAAAAATATCGTCTCCAACTCCCAGAATACGAGGGAGTAGATCAAATCGTCGAGATGCCTATTGAAGAATCCGAGGAGAAATTGTGATGAAATATTCCACACTTAACGGGATTGAGATGAAGGAGTTACAGCAGCAAAAAGTACCATTTTTTCGGAAATTGAATGCATTTTAGTTTCTCTTTTTCTCGAATGCACTGCGGAGCAATTGTTGAAATATCATCTAGTAATCATAATATACATCAACTCATAAAGTTCATTTCCATTCCCATTCTCTCGTAAACGCATAGCCTTGTATTGTGTTGCATCATTATTCATGCTGTAAAATATATATGATTAGTTTTCAAGATCCAATCCAGGAAAGCGGAAAGGAGGGATACAACTTACCTCTTCAAAGAGCACAAGCACAGTACCTGCTTTACAGATATCCTATTTTGCATGCAATTAGCATTAATCCCTCGAACAAGCATCCCATGAACCTAAATTCAAGGAGATAGAAGAACAAGTACTTACCCCTTCCTTATGCACCAACTTAGCAACGACTCCTTTCTGTGGACTTCGAATCACCGTTTCCATCTTCATACTCTCGATCCTGTAAAAGTTTCACATCAGCTTCACTTGATCACGAATCTCCCAGATATCCATGACAGAAACCCAAAAACTCACACGACCAATGCCTGTCCCTCCTCCACCTCATCTCCCTCTCTAACCTCATTCCTCAAAACCTTACATGGCATCGGAGCCACCACACTATTCCTCACTTCCTTCAACCCCAATGCTTTCTCATACCATCCCGGCGTCGCCAATTGCAACTGTATCTGTTTTCCTTGTTGAAAGAGTGTGATTTTATCATCTTGTCGGATTAGCGTACTTTCGATTCTGGTGTGTGGGTAGAACGTTGAGATAGTAGGGGATTTTGGTTCACTGATAACATTGGCGTATGATTTTTCAATGTTAGGTCCTTTGACTGTGATGTCGTATAAGTTGCGGTCGGATTGATCGATAGTTACGTGGTATATGTCTGGTTTATCGCCTGATGGTTGGGTAATAGGTTTTGTGAAACTAAATTCGCGTTGGATGTGAGAATTAAAACCAATGGCTTCACCATGAGGACCTTGGATTGACTTTGAGCTCGCGGCGGAAAGTTCTTGAGATAAGATACCCAATGCAGCTTGAGCAAATGTTTCAGGCTCAATGATCTCGTTCGTGAAAAGCTCATCGTGGTGTTTTTGTATGTATCCAGTTTCAACATCACCTCGAATGAATGCAGGGCTTTTGCAAATTTTCTTCAGAAATTCGATATTGGTACTCAGGCCAACTACTTCGTAATCTTGTAAGGCTGCATGAAGTTTGCGTATGGCTACTTCTCGTGTTGGACCGCTCACGATAAGTTTAGCAATCATACCATCGTAGTTAGATGAGACTGTATCTCCTTGAACAAAACCTGCATCTATTCGAACACTTTCCGATAGTTTAGGTGTTCGTAAATGAACGAGCTTGCCAGAATCAGGCATGAAATTTTGATCTGGATTCTCAGCATATATTCGGGCTTCAAGAGCCCATCCACGTTCCGATATCCTTTGAGCTATCGTTTCTTGATCGAGTGGTAATGGTTCACCGGCAGCAACTTTGAATTGCCATGATACGAGATCTTCTCCAGTGATTTCTTCAGTCACAGGATGTTCGACCTGTAGCCTAGTGTTCATTTCCATAAAGAAAAACTCATTAGTGTCGTTGTCGAATATGACTGTAATTTTCGTTAGCACTGGAACAGAAGTACTTGATTTGATCCTCACATTCTACTGTACCAGCACCCTCATATCCAACAGCAAGCGCAGCAGCTCGAGCTTTCCCCCAAAGATCCTGTCGGATATCCTCAGCTAAATTTGGTGCCGGTGCTTCTTCCAAGATCTTTTGATGTCGTCTTTGTAAACTGCAATCTCTCTCGCCTAAAGCAACGGCTTGACCGTGTTTATCGGCAAAAACTTGTACCTCAATATGTCTTGGCGTAGCAATATACTTCTCAACCAACATAACATCATCTCCAAAAGAATTCCTTCCTTCACTCTTCGCACTCTCTAATTTCTCAAGGAATTCTCCTTCCGTTTGAGCAATACGCATACCCTTCCCACCACCACCCTTTACAGCCTTCACCATAACGGGAAAACCAATCTTGCGAGCCTCATTTAGTAGGTGCTCAGGTTCTTGATTCTCTCCATGATATCCAGGTATACAAGGTACTCCCGCCTTGATCATAATATCCTTACTTCTAGATTTGTTTCCCATAGCCTCAATAGCCTTCCAAGGCGGCCCAATAAACACCAGCCCCTCCTCTACACATCTTTTCGCAAACGCGGAATTCTCACTCAAAAATCCATATCCCGGATGTAAAGCCTCACAACCCTGTTCCTTTGCCACAGATATAATTCGTTCGCCATCGAGATATGCATTCGCAGCACCAAGATTCACCGCGAAAGGACTGGAAAGGGCATGTTGTGAATTGGCATCAGGATCTGTATAGATTGTTGTACATCGCACGCCGAGATCTGAAGCTGTGCGTCCGACTCGGAGAGCGATTTCTCCACGATTGGCTATGAGAACGGAGGTAATAGGAGTGATTTTTGGAGCTGTTGAATATCGTCGTAAATAGGAAGGGAGGAGAGCTCGGGCTAGAAGCCGAGATCTTGTTGCTGAATGCATTTGCTATAACATCAATCTCAAAGAGTAATTCCTGGACTTTGTAAATTGTACTTCAGGCTTCCAGATTTCTAGAATTTGGGGATCAATGGTCAATGAAGATTTATTATAAGAAAGTTGGTTGTTTGATTCCGATAAAGTACTTGGGCCGATACAAGCCGTGCAACAAATCTACCCCAGTTTTTCTCCGCATTTTGCATTTTGCACTTTTTTTTAACCTCACCAAACTCACCGGGACGTGTCACGTGATGAGAAATAGTGAATAAAAGGTGGTTGGCAAGTTCCAACATCCTATATCTATCTACCTTTCGTCATCTACTATAGATTCATGATTAGAACATCCTAGACTATCTTAGACTATGACCTCCAGCCCTGAAGTCAAGTCAGACACTAGGAAAGGATATCAACCTCACCCAACACCTCGCCAAAAACATTCATTCAACATTCAACCCCACCACATATTCACTATCCCTTTCTCACTCTTCCACTTTCCTCTCCCCCCTTCCCCATTCTCTTCCCTAAAACCAAAAAACACCATCAAACCAAAATAGCAAAAAACCGTCCACAGGAAAAATCCCCTCCGATATGAGATTTTTTTTGCAGCCGCACTCTTCGATATGAGGGCAGTACAGTCGCTACTCAAACACCCCACCCACTCGAAAGCGGTTATATCGCAGCGGTCGACCAACTGCGCCAGGGCGACTCGATGAAGTGTTTGATGATGAGTGGTGGGGAGTGGTTTTGGTATATATTCATCCTCACCTCATACCTACCCAAAAACCACATCATCCTTTCCCTCCAACCCATCCTCAAATCTAAACATCAAATCACTTCTCATCGTATACTTAACCCCCGCCACCACATCATCCCCACTATGCAACAACCTCCTATGCTGAAAGATAAGTACCCTCCCCACCTTTGGATCAACATCAAATCTCTCCTTCATATCCTTCGAGTGAAACGTCGTTGCGCCTCCTCGCAGCATCTTGGAATTCTTTGAAAATTTCGGGATATTGGGATCTTTCTCTAGTTCTTGCGCTGAATCATTGAGGTAGAGATGAATTGTAAAGAAAGAGCGTTCGCTGCCATCGGCATTTCCATAGGCGCCGTCGGTGTGTTCTGTTGATGTAACTTAAATAATGATTTCAAGGAGGACAAAACAAACATACCTCTGAAGTATTGTCCGGGCTCATATTTCAAAAGTCTCATACGCTCATTAATCCCCTGATTAGTACCCACCCATCTCTCACCACTTCTAATCCCCAAACTAGCCAATCTCTCCCATTTCTTCCCCTCAAGTAGCCCAATATCTTCCTTGATCCCCTTTCCTTGCAAAACCCTCTTCCAGATACGTTCCACCACATCGTTTTAATCCCAGATAATGCGATCCGAATTCCTATATTCCGTAGATAGAAATTCATATCCTACACCTGCATTTACCATGGCTGGAGCCCACCCATTGTTTGCCGGCTCTTGAAGTTTTCCATCTTCATCATCACCACCCGCTTCAGAACCTACACCCTCCACACCATTCTCCACCTTGACTCTCTTCACACCATTCCCATGCGCGCCCTTACTCATCTCCGCCAACCTGACCAACATCCCACATTCCTCTTCATTCAAAACGCCATCCAGCACTACCGCATAAGCGCCCCTATACTCCTTCAGAACCGTGTTCTCAAAATCAATTCTCTGAACCTTGATAGTTTCCTCCGGATTCTTCAACGGCTCCAAAAAATCATCAGGGATAGGAACGGGGAGAGATGTATAAGAAGTTTTTACCACATCATAACCTGGTCTTCTAGATTTTCGTCTTCGTTCGTTTGTGGATTCTTCCTTGGGATTATTAGAGTTTTGAAAAGAAGAATTTATGCGCGAGGCCGTCGCTTTCAATTCTGAGAGGAAGGAAGACATTGCGAATTGCGAATTGTGAATTGCGAACTGCGAACTGCGAACTAGTATGTATTGTTTATGAATACCAAGAAGAAGAAATTGTTGTACAGAGAATAAAGGGATAAAGACGTCAGAAAATACTCAAGTTATCCATAAGGTTACGTTCATTACAAACATTACAAACATTACGTACATTGCTGTACTAGGTAGATGACAGTTGTCTATAATAGAGTCAGAAACTAGGTAGGCAGTTGTTGCCTATTGCCTTATTGCCTACTCAGTACTTTCATATTAGTAGAAGGGTAACACAGCCGCCATTTAGACAGGGCTTAGTGCCTCAAGGCTGACTCCAACTTTAAAAGCACCCGGCATCTATCACCTATCACCTATCACCGAGCGATCCCTGTTAAGCGGGGGTTCGTTGACATCATTGCCATTCGACCGGGAAGTACAATCTAGAAGATTAAGGCTCTCCCCATCTTATACCAAGACCTCTTTCATACTAGGATCCGTTTCATACAAGATCCGTTTGTTTCATACTAAGATCCCTTTCAAGGTCCCTTTCATACCAAGATCCCTCTAATTACTGAGATAATTCTTATATTAATGTTGTCCAAAGTAACGATATGAGAAAATTTATCAGGTGGATTCAATCTCGTATTGCCTGTGCTGAATTGGAAAATCACTTATCTGTTATATCACAAGCACTAGCACTCGCTCCCAAATTAAAAATAAATGTTTCAGCGGGATGAAGAATTGGGAGGAAGAGATATATTATCAACCCAGGTCTAGCTATATTGTACATGTACAATGCAGTTGCTTCTAGTACTGTGGCCTATTGATTAAGAAAATCTTGACTGTCTCTCCCACCTGACTGTCCAACCCATGGAGATCTTTTGCTTGAGGGGAGTGATGCAATGAAGACAAAACACTCAAAGGTATCTGATGCTTAATGCTAATTCGTAGGGTTCGCTGATGGCGCTTTTTGTTTAACGTTTGCGTACTTATGCTGATGTAAAAGGGAGGGAAAAATGCTCTTCGCCTGTGCTTCGCGCCGAACCGTGTAAATGGAGGCTATGGGGCATATCCTAATGTAGAATAGTGAAAAATTCTGTCCGATGGTTGCCGAAGCAACTGTCAGAATCTTGGACAAACCATGATCAAGTTACCATTCGCCCGTCGCTACTTCTTCCAATATTTCCATCGAGACGCCTGCCTTGATCAGTTTGTAAGACTTCACTTGGACGGAAAGATGAAGAAGCTCCGGGTGAGATGGGATGATCTTGAGCGTATTCTTGGTCGTACTCATCGTCTGGATAGTCTTCACTTTGAGTTTCCTGACTATTGTTCTGATCGACTGGAGTACCTTGCTGAGGGTTTTGATGTTGAGATTGGCGATCCTGTGTAGTTCCTTTTGCAGTAGTTTTGCTAACTTTTTTCCCCTTGCGCCCTTTCGTCTTTGCCTTCTCGAGTAATCTTTTCCTCTCCGCCTCCTGCTTCCTGATACGCCTATCCTTTCTTTCATACTGCCTGATCAAAGCCGAGGGAGGGCCACCAAAGATGCTCTCGTATTCGCAAAATTCGCAAATCCAAATATCTTCAGGATTGGGAGGATGAGTCATGTTTTGGTATTCTTGTTGTTGACGACGCTGGCGAGCAGCAATTTGGTACTCTTTGCTTGCTCGACGTCGAGTTCTCTTTGGTGGTGCTGTTTGAGGCACATTTTGCTTTTGTGTATGCGCTGATTGTTGTGACTTGGCTTGCATATTTGGGCTTGTTTGCGTTCCATGCGCCATCACCGATCTTGCAGCCGGACTTTGATTCATACTTGTGTTATCTGACACAGGCCAGGGCAGTGCTGTTGGTACTTGAGAATCACAAGTAAAAGTGAATTGATTAGAGGTGGGGGCTTGTTTCTTTAATACCTGCTGTTGCAACAAACTGATATTCTCTTGACCTCTAGAAGGAGTTATTGGGGTTTCTTTCTCGGCGTTCGCAATCGCAGTTGTGATAATACCTGGGGTCTCAGCTTTGCAAGGGTTGTCAGTAAAGATCAAGCGCAGTCTAAAATTGATGAGAGAAAAACCTACGAGATGTTGGCCACCCGGGTGGTCGTGGTTTGGAATTGCGACCATTGCCCCAGTTACCCGAAACGTCAGACAACGTCCTTAATGGACTTCTGCCATTACGATTTCGGCCATACCTGCCTCTCCCAGGACCCGACAAGCCTTGAGATACTGAGCCGCCGGCATGGTAATATCCTGCACTATTGACATCCTCCTCTTCTGGAACAGATATTCCCATGCCTGCTAAATCATTTGAGAGAAGAGCTCCATTGATGTTAGAGTCTCCCGGTGTGGGAATCTTGCGTTTCTTTTTGTTATTTGTATTTTCAAATGAGTCATATCCATCTGCAGATGAAGCAGTTGAGCCAGGAGGGTGGGGATTTGGATGTTTTGAGTCGGGCTTTTGAACATAGCGGTAGGAACGACCAGAATTGTCAACTGATTGTCTTGGGTAGAGTCGCGCGTTACGATAAACCTCCTCTTCTTCACTTTCTGGATCTTCTCCATTCCGCCGCGGGATATAATTTTGGTCGACATTATCTACCTGGGGGCGTTCATTTGGATGTGAAGACTCTAGCAGAGTACCTGCTCCAAGATCATCTCGTACAGTATATGGAAAATAAAACAACGGGGTTTGGGTTTTGGGTGCGGGTGGGTATTTGATTGATTCGGCGACATTGGGAGAGAGGCGTTCACGAAGACGTCTTTTGGGCAGAGGTCTAATAGGACGTTCTGGGTGTGCCGGCGATACAACTTCTGGAGGCATGGCTCGTGATGATTCGGAGGGAGAGTAGCCTAACAAGCATTCAAATACAGAGATCAGCCAATGTAATATACATGAGACAAAGCCCACCATGGTTCCAAGTCGTCACAGAGAACGTTTTGTTGTTTGCTGCTGTCAATTTGATAGTTAAAAGTGGCGGAATCAATAGTAAGAGGCCACGCTATGAGAATTTCATACTTGTGTTCATCACCGAGAAAGAGGACATGACATGCCAACTACCTCCAAGACTAAATTTGCGCTCTTTTGAAGATTCGCGTACGGCGGATTCGTTTTCTTCTTCGAGATGAGGGGCAGGAATAATTTTTGGTCGATTCTCCTTAAGCCCTCCTTTCCTACAATTGAACAACAACACATCAGCCAGAAATCTCGCATGTAGAATAGGGAAATAATGGCATGCAATTTTTCATCCCTATTCCCAGACAGAAAGCATGAAATCCCAAGAGACCGAAGATCATTTGAACGAGAAAGAGGATAGCATGGGGTTGCATACTTGTTTTTTATTGCAAATACTCAGCAATGATTTCGAAGGGGGGGAAAGCCCTAGGAAGATTTATTGACGACTCTTCAACCCCACGGACAGCAGAAGTCTGTGTTTATCTCTTATCCAATATACCCTCTTGAAAAATGAAGTGACTGTAGAACAATTAATATTCAAAAGGGTAGGCAAGGAATTCGACGGGTTGGACCACTTGTATTGAACGAGTTTAGGAGAGATTGAATTTATTTTGTCAATAAAGACTTGATTTAATTGTTCCTCTCTAATATGTAAATTAGTTAGTTACGTTGAGCCGGAACAGATGTTGATGGAGGGCCCAAGTGTGTTAGCTAAGATTATGCGACTAAGCTTAAATAGGGAAGGTGTGACTAGAGTTACCAAATTGATTTGAAAATCACGCTGATGAATGTGGGAAAGTGAAGGGGAAAGACTACCTAGGTAAGTGGCTGGTGCCCGCAATGCCATATAGACAATGGGATTGGTCGGAATTTATCATCCATGTATGTATAAACTTATCAATTCAAAGTATAGTATCGCATTGTCTAGCGACAGTACGGAGTAGGTCTAAAGCATTTGAACGTATTTGATGAGAGAAGATTCAATTACTATTACTTTAAATACCTAGTATATACTAGATAGGTAGTAGGTAACGGTATATTCGTCTACTATCCGAAGAGTTCATCGATAGCTCAGATAGCTCACTACAACTCGAGTCGTTGACAATATCTTCTTTTTGTATAGTCTGCCTCAATGGTAGTGGCTCCCGGAGAGACCGAGTATATCATATATGTTCCTTTATAAAATACTACGTGGCTGTATATCAACATAATGTATATTGGATTGTTGAATACCTACATAGGTAATTTATGGTTGATTGATCATTGGCCATCTATCTATCTATCTATCTATCTCGCAAGCTAATATGAGGAATTGTATTTTCAGCTATCTGGATTGATGCGATAATGCTTCATATCAAGTAAATTCTAATTGGTTCGCGAGTAAAGAAAAGAGGGGAGGATGATCAATTGTGCTTAGTCGCTCTCGGGTTATTAATAAGGAAACCGGTAAAATCATTTCTCATTGGCTGATGCTTTTTCTTAGTCATTCTACGCCATACTTTCTTCGCTCTCTCATTGTCCGGACGAGAATTTTGGCCTATGCCTAACCAACTATGCTAGGATTTCCGAATTATTTGGCGGGGACGAAAGGGAAGCTTGAATTTAATTATTTCCTCACTCGCAGTCATGATTACACCAAGAAACTTTATCCACCTTTCTACTTATCAGATTGCATGTCTTCGTGTTCAAATTTAGTTCTTTAAGCCCTCATCGATACTCAATCGTTCTCAATACCTCTGGCTGCCTTTCTTAGTTTCATTTTACCCTTGGTTTGGGTTTGGGAGATTGGAGTTGAAAGCTTCTCGTCGAAGCAGGAGGACTTCAATTACGCACTCAATTCACAACCTACACATCACCTACGCGCTCGAGATTTGGAGAAGTATTGATCTGCTTCGCGTGCACGGCTCGGATTCGATATTTACTTTGTACTAATATAATTACTTGGGATGGATACTACTAGGCGTTCGTCAAGGGCCGCTCGAGGCAGTCAACCTTCTCAACCTAATTCACATCATTCCTCAACTTCCTCGAATTCGTCTGGTCGCGCAGAACGATCCACTCGCTCAAATAATAAAGTAGAATCTCCACGAAAATCCACTCCATCTGCCTCACTGTCCTCGGATTCTCCTGACGACGCAACCGCGGCCGAAGATAGTTCCTCCACACGTCGAAAGCGAGGCCGAGCTGATGGAAATGATAAGTTATCAAAAGGTCAACCAGTCGATGAAGACCCTGTGATTGGAGTGGATGAGGGAGGCGAGGACGATGAAGCTGTTCGATGCATCTGCGGTTACGATGACTATCCTGGGCCGCCGCAACTCGAGGACGACGATAATAAGAACAATACAAAAGATGGAATTGATGAATCAGTCATAACAGCAGCAGATTTTACAGAAGATTTGGCAGGTTTCTTCTTGCAATGCGACGTTTGCAAGGTTTGGCAACACGGCGGATGTGTTGGAATCATGAACGAAGATACAAGTCCCGAAGAATACTTCTGCGAACAATGTCGCAAAGAACTTCACAGAATTCGTACAGCGCTAAACGGGTGAGTCCTTTTCTTTTCTTTCACAATCTTCGCATATAACCCCATCTCGAGAGATTCACTCGAGATTGTCAGCATTCACGCGAGACCGTGGCGCAGATTAAAGTCTTACGAGCCCGATTGCTTCAATTGTGCAAGAACCTTAAACAATTAAAATTTCCACCCAAGAAAAAAGTACTTCCCAAAATTCTGACACGATGGACCTCAGACAACGCTACTCGTTATATCTTCCCCTTCACCCAAATCTCTCCAGAACGACATCTCGAGCGGCTTCCTTCTCCAAGGACGGCACTAGATCACCGAAAGGTGGCAAGAATGGCCGTCCCACATCCAGCTCTACAAGCGCAAAGAGGCGCTCAACGATGAACAGCAGAGATGCTGCGTACGATGCGGCTGCCGAAGCAGAACAAATCCGACAAGCCATAGCAGCTAGCGTAGCAGAAAATACCTCCGAAAGTGTTGATGGTCGGAGTCGCAAAGCAAAACGAAGCCGAAGTGATAGCGAAGAGTAGGTACATGGGATTATATTCGTATAATTGGTTCTAATTACTTTTAGTAGCAAACATGAAGGGCCCAAAAGGCAGCGTACAGACTCAGCTTCTCCTACTCCTGAAGATGAGGAGAAACCACAAGAGCCCCTTCAAAGATCTGTATCTCAAGCAGAATCTGAGGACAGCGCAATCATAGGAAATGGTCGATTTGGAGCGGCTAAGAAGATTAGGGGAGCGGCAGCTAAAAACCATAGAGAAAAAGAATTAAGGGAAGAACGAGAAAGGTCGAGGCTGGAAGCTGCAACTAAAAGAAAAGGTCGAGCTGAACGTCGAAGGATTGAAGGTCAGTCACCCAGATATATAATGACGTAGCAGCAGCTCACAGTCACTCAGATTCAGAGCCCATTGAAGAAACCCCACCGGCGATAAAACCTCCAAGCAAGAATCCTGAGGTTGCTGCTCAACCTCCAGATCCGCCTCCAGCATCACAAGCGATAGCGCCAGATACACCTCCTCTAGTTCTACCGCCAGTTTCTCATAAGAAGGGTGGCAGACCTCCTAATCCTCGGAAGGGCAAGTCGGGCAAGAACCAATACACTAAGGACAAAGACGATAGCAGTGTCCGATCACCCAACCGATCTCAATCTAGGGATATTTCACGTACAGACGATAATGGACACATGACAAATAGCAAGGGCTCAAACAACGAGAGTAAATCCAGTAAAGCAAAGGCTAGCGTAGGAAGCAAAATCAGTATGGTCGAGATGAGGAAACGGGCTACGAGTATCCTCGATTTCATATCCCGAACTCAAATCGAACTGGCTGGAGACCCGTCGATGCTTCCAAGTGGCAGCGGGGCGGAGAAATACATCCGAGGACTTGTCGAAGAAACTCTCCCTTTGATACGACTTAACGGCGTAAATGGCGCGGATGGAAAACAGGTGGCTGCAGGCGAAAACGATTCACCAAAGGAATTCAAGGATTTAACTTGTCTGGAAATGATGGACATTCTTACTAGACAATTGGTTAAATGGCAAAAGGAGTATGCATGAAATTTGGCAGGTCAATGAATGAAGGTCTTATATTACTGGGTTTTGGGTTAGGGGTTTTATGTATATCATGGGTTTCGAATGGCTACACGGCGCCCAGAGGCATGTTGATTTTATACCCTACTTTATGGCTACCTTAGTTAATGGTATTGAAACACTCTCATGATAAGCTGCGTGAGCTCAACAACCAATTGCTTGTGACTCATGGTAAGATGTGACCAATTCAGTTACTCAAGACCGTAGCTCATGTTGTACGACCTGCGGTTGGCTGTGTGGTATTGTGGTCTACATGGTAGGTATACATGATCCATCGCACGTGTGATAAGCATTGGCAATATTCATCTAAGAATTTCCCCGCTCCTGTACGACCATGGCAAACAGCATTGCAAATATGCAGGCGAGGATGATAAATACCAGCTTAGCAAGTTGTTGACTAACTCTCCACGATATTGACACAAAAGGATTCCTTCATATATTGTTTCTATGATCTTCTTATTAAAGTACTCTATAGAATATCTTTCAATACCTTTGTTTGTCTTCGTCGAGGCGCGGCTTCGACTCTCACTATACCTAGCCATTCGCTTCGTTTATGTTCGTTTATGTTCCCTAGCGAATCGACCTCGTACTTCTCTCTCATACTCATGGATTCGAACTCTCACATGCATATCAGGATGAATCTAGATATCCAATAGGAAGGCCATGTTGATATTCATTCGAAGCAATGATAAAGGAAGAACCTCTTACTTAATATCAACTAGTCAAATGTTGCCATGTGTTTTGCAGGCTTTAATTCTGGCCGTCGCTAAAAACAGCTCTTTGGCCGCGCGAAACACAATTCGGTCTGGAATAAAAGGATCGTTTATTGAACGGAGCCTTCTTTCTTACAAGAAGGAAAATCCTTCGTCGGCACATTACTTCCTTTTTGGTGAAGGATTTACCGTGGAGCGAGCACGCCTCAACACTACATTCTGAATTTGCAGACGTCTCACAAAAGGTATGGCCAGGTCTTTAATACATGTTGGGGGCGTGGACCGTCTGAGATTATGCCCGCAGAGGGCGCCTGGCAGTTGTTGGCGTTCGATGGCTTGGGGTTCTTTTCGACATGGCTTTGCAGGAGAAAAGTTTCTTTCAAAATAGCGACAGCCAATTTAGACGCAGGCATAGATATTGTTGTTGCTACAAGCTTCGTGGCTCAGTCGTTTCATCCTCCTGTTTTTCAACCACCGTTGTTCTCGAATTGGGCATTTATACGTCGGGAGTTTTCCATCCTCGGAGCAAAGTTTTCTATAAAGCTCACAGCAATCAATACATCTTGTTCGGCAAACTCCCATTGATTTATTCTTCATTGCCAAAAAATCATACTTGACAAGACTCAAAACAAGATCAACCATGCATTTCCCAAGCACCCTTGCTCTACTCTCCTCACTCCTCGCTACCACTGCTGTAGCCGACCTTGGATCAATCATTGCTGGTGGAACATCTATCGCCGGAGGAGCATCTGGTGCCGTGAACACCGTCACATCAGACTATGCCCAAGCCCAGGCTACCCAGGACGCCCTCTCCTCAGCATTATCCTCTCTATCCTCTCTCAAGTCGCAACATCCGCCCAAGCTCAAGTTACCAGCATCAGCGCTGAAATTAGCAGCTTGGAAAGCGTGGCAAGTACAGTTACGGGAAAGGCCCAAAGTGAGGCGTTGGAGAGTGCCAGTGGCTTAAGCTCCAAATTCACAAGTGCTAGCAGTATTGCTAGCGTAGCCGCCAGTGCTACGGCAGCTTCGGGAGCCGCTTCCGAGATTTTTATCCCCGTCTGGGGAGTCATGGCTGTTGGTGCTGTGGGAATGTTGATCTAGATTTTAGATTTTGGGGAAAATATTGAGCGTGTTTTAATACATGTAACATGATCTTATTGCAATCTACTCGGGAATTTTTGGGATTGTAATAAATAGAGAATAGAATATGGGGAGTTTTTTTTTTTTTTTAATAACGATTGTTAACTTAATCTTTCAAGTGAAGTGATGAATGAGCCCAACTATTCGTTTTCATATCCTTTGCCTAGACATTCTCTGAGCTGATTACCTCCTCCGCATGATACTATATACATGATTTGCACCAACTAAGCATTTTCAAACCACTTTTCTCAGATATCACGACGCGGTGAAGGACAGATGGATAGAGACCTGGTGGATCACACAGATCGATACGATTGTAATATCAGAAAAGAAAACACTATCTGTGAATGCCATGTATTCGAAACGCACCAGTGGAAAGGCGCTAAACATCTCCTCGATATCCATATACACGATCCCGTCAGTCGATGCAGACGGCATAAACGCGCCCGGTCTACTATGGCCCCATGCCATGCTTGGTTTATTGATGCGATGTGAGATCCTTAAACATAGTTGAAGAGTAATTAGGGGTTATGTTCTCCGACTAGGAATTATGAGCTGAGAGTAGTGTTTCGGTTGTTTAACCATGGTAGGTAGCATTGGGCTTCGATGGATGAAATTTGCAGATTTTTGCTGTGCATATATCGGCCGAAACTAAGCTTGCAACTTTGGGCCTGATCTTGTGGTACAGTGCCACACTGTTGTGCAGATAAATCCCCAGTTGGCAGTTGGGCTCGAATAAGCATGAAAATAGCTTCACCGAACCACAGCTTCCTACTTTGGTACACTACATACCACCAGACTCTTAGATAGACTGCGCAACAGTTTTTCAGTTCGCCCTATGGTGGTAGCGAAAGCTTATACAGAAACAAGCCTGTCAAAAGCTGATCGAAAGTAGGATTAGAAAAATGGCTCAGCCGAAGTTATTAACAAGTATTTGTGATGTTTACAGGAACTCAATTATTGAGTTTTTGACGTTGAGAACTACGCGTCCATTTGCAATACAGCTGCTAGATCTTTAAGTGTCATCTGGACTGACCTGTTCATATACTTCTCAGGACGAAGGGGTAACTGGTTTGCAACTTGACAGGTCGCATAAAGCAAATGTGTCATTTATCATTTATCATTCCAAAGCACTAACTTTACATTCGGAAGACGCCGAATTTAGTATCTTCCGGTTTGTTCTTCCCACCCAACGCAGCCATCAAACCTAAACCTAATACTCTTCTCGTATGACTTGGTGGAATCACTCCATCATCCTACACAGTTTATTAGTTACTTCAATTCCAGTCGTTTCACGGTATACAACGTACCCATAATCTAGCACTTGAGAAAACCGCCTCACTCTCCCTATCAATTCTATCCCTCAACTCCGGGTCGACCGCCTTACCAACCGTCTCCATAACAGCAGTTAACTGCTCGCTCCCCATGACTCCAATCCGGGCATTTGGCCACATCCACAAAAATCGTGGACTGTATGCCCTACCACACATACCATAATTACCAGCACCATTACTGGCTCCTACTACGACTGTAAATTTAGGTACGTTGGCACATGCGACTGCGGTAACTAGTTTTGCGCCATTTTTTGCAATACCTTCACGTTCGGCATCGGTGCCTACCATGAACCCACTGATGTTTTGCAGGAAAATGAGAGGGATTTGACGTTGAGTGCAGAGTTCAATGAAGTGGGCACCTTTGAGGGAGGATGTAGAGAAGAGAATACCGTTATTGGCTATGATGCCAACTTTGTGGCCGTAGATATGGGCGAAGCCTGTCACGAGTGTAGAGCCATAGTCGCGTTTGAATTCGGAGAAGACGCTACCGTCTACGATGCGAGCAATTATTTCGTGGATGGGGAGAGGCTTGCGAAGATTGGTGGTAGCTATTCCGGTCAGTTCTTCTGGGGAGTAAAGGGGTTCTGTGTACGACGTCGGGGGCGGAAATGGTTTGGTAGGCCAATTGAGGTTGCTGATGGAGCGACGGGCGAGGACTATGGCGTGAGCGTCGTCGACAGCGAGATAGTCTGTTACTCCAGATACGGAGCTGTGCATGTTTCCACCTCCGAGTTCTTCAGCTGTTACGACCTCACCAGTTGCGGCTTTTACTAGGGGTGGGCCGGCTAGAAAAATATGACCTTGTTCGCCAACGATGATACTTTCATCAGACATGGCGGGTACATAGGCACCACCTGCTGTACAGGGGCCCATAACGACAGCTATTTGTGGTATTCCAATTGAGCTCATTCTAGCTTGATTGAAAAATATTCGACCAAAATGCTCTCGATCGGGGAAGACGTCTGCTTGATGTGGAAGATTTGCTCCACCCGAATCTACCAGATAGATGCAACTGTAGAATATTAGTACAGAGAAAACATTCACATCAATTGGACGAAACTTGCGGTAAGTTGTTTTCCTTCGCAATTTCCTGTGCCCTCAAATGCTTCTTCACAGTAATTGGATAATAAGACCCTCCTTTTACCGTACTATCATTTGCGACCACCATACAGGTAACCCCCTCAATAACGCCCACCCCAGTGATAATCCCACCAGCAGGTACATCCGCCTCGGGATAAAGCTCATGTCCCGCCAATGCACTTAATTCCAAGAAAGACGTACCCGGATCTATGAGTGCCGTAATACGATCTCGAGGAAGCATCTTTTTGCGTGCAATATGCTTTTCACGTGCTTTGGGAGGACCACCTTGGTGTATTTTAGCGGTGAGAGAAGATAAATGATCGAGGAGAGGCCTCATCTGAGATTCATTTTGTATGTATTCGTCTGAAGAGGTATCGATATTTGTAGGAAGAACGGAGATGGCTTTTGCTTGTGTCGGAGGATAGTAAGTAGCTATTGTTCGGAAAGGGATGGAGGTTGATATTTGATATACTGGTCTGAGGGATTTCCTAGACAGACTGGGGATAATTCTGGAGGCCCTGAGTGAAGCCATCATGATGAAAATGTATGCTGCGGTGGCAGCAAATAAGTGAAATATCTACATAGATACTTGGTTTATAAACTTTTGTTTATTTGAAAGGGTTGGTGGGTGTTGTGAGATCCCTGAAAGTAGCTGCGGTTAGCGACGGAACCCCGCGGGGAAACTAAACGTAAAGAACGGACAAGAGGTCGATCATCATTTATGTGCTCTCCTCCTACAAAAAGCAAAAATAATGTAGAACCATACATTTCAATTCTTAAAATATTTTCAAAATCAAAATGGCTTCTTCAATAAAATGTCTTCGATCCCTCACTACACGACCCATATCCCATCTCCATCTCCATCTCAAACCCTCTATCCCTATATCTACAATTCACCGGCGCAATGCCTCATCCAAACACCCCGCAGGTTTTGAGCCTCCAACCTCCGCTGATCTTCTCGAGCTCCGCGAACGTGTTCAAGAATTCACACGGCGAGAAATCCCCGAAACTCTCGCTTCAGAAACAGATAAATCGAATTCGTTTCCCAATCATATGTGGCAGAAATTCGGAGATGCAGGGTTCCTTGGTATAACAGCTTCTGAAGATGTGGGCGGACTTGCTATGGGATATCAAGCACATTGTATCGTTATGGAGGAGATATCTCGCGCTTCGGGTAGCATTGGGTTGAGTTATGCTGCGCATTCACAATTATGTGTGAATCAATTCCAGTTGAATGGAAATCAGGAACAGAAGATGAAGTACATGCCGGGGTTGATTGACGGGAGTAAGATTGGTGCTTTGGCTATGAGTGAGAGTGGTGCTGGGAGTGATGTGGTCAGTATGAGGACTACGGCAAAGAAGGTGGATGGAGGTTATGTATTGGACGGGACGAAAATGTGGATTACCAATGGACCAGATGCAGATGTCATTGTGGTTTATGCGAAGACCGAGCCTGAGAAGGGGTCGAAGGGAATTACCGCTTTCTTAGTTGAAAAGGGATTCAAGGGATTCAGTTGTGCGAGAAAATTGGATAAGATGGGGATGAGAGGAAGTAATACTGGAGAATTAGTTTTCGAAGGGGTGTTTGTGCCCGAAGAGAATATTTTGGGAGAGGTGAACAGGGGTGTCAAAGTATTGATGGAAGGACTTGATATTGAGAGATTAGTTTTGAGTGCTGGGCCGTTGGGTATCATGCAAGCTGCCTTAGATGTTGCACTTCCATTTACACATCAGCGCAAGCAGTTCGGTCAACCAATTGCACATAATCAGCTTGTTCAAGGAAAACTTGCAGACATGTACACAAAGTTGCAAGCTTCAAGAGCTTATACATATGATACAGCAAGGACTGTTGATGAAACGGGCAATATTCGGACACAAGATTGTGCCGGAGCAATTATGTACGCTGCTGAGCGAGCCACAGAAGTCTCGCTAGACTGTATACAATTGTTGGGTGGGATGGGTTATGTTGAAGAAATGCCTGCTTCCAGATTATTGCGTGATGCAAAGCTGTACGAAATTGGTGCTGGTACCACTGAAGTCAGGAAAGTGGTTATAGGAAGAGCTTTCAACAAAGAATATAGTGGTTTCAGTGCTTGAAAATGAAATAGGATTGTTAAATTGAGCATAGCGATAGACTTCATGCCATATGTAATATACCATAGCAATGATTAGAGCATATTTATCCATCATCAGCTTCGAATGAATTACACAATATGAAATTTTGTCCAGTAAATTATAAGGAGCTAGGGGTGGGTGTTGAAGCCGATATCAAATTCCTGCAATAATGGTAATTTCTCTTCTATCCCATTTATTAATCACAACCCTCTGAATTAGGCCACTCGCATCAAATAGCTTCACATCCGCATCCCCAACCATCTCAACAACCCTCGTTTCACGCCCACCCACCTACTCCCTACACCGCTCCCCCTACATATTCTCCACAAGCAAGAATTCCTACCATAACTGCTGCGTTTCGGGAGG
This sequence comes from Sclerotinia glacialis, assembly GCA_002162575.1. Lineage (NCBI taxonomy): Eukaryota > Fungi > Ascomycota > Leotiomycetes > Helotiales > Sclerotiniaceae > Sclerotinia > Sclerotinia glacialis. Next base: position 618,200 of record NGKH01000019.1, read on the forward strand.
CGTCTATATCTGTTCGTTAGTGAGTATGGCCATGTGACGAGGTCGACGGGAACATATCGGTAACTATTTGAGGATGTGCCCGAAGTTTGGAATTTTTTTTGGACTTTATCCGCTTTTTCTGAGAGAGGGAGAGAGAGAGAGAGAGGAACACCAAGCGTGGCGAATGTGAGGCAAGATGTAATAAATTGAAGAATGAGAAGGGAAATTCTGAGAAAGAGGCTATCAAGTGAACCCGCCCTGGTGATAATAGCCCAACCAGTGGGGTGCACAGACTGACGGTCCGCTTTCCAACTTTCAAAATCTGTGATTAATTCAATCTTCAATTAATTGCTTTCAAAATAGGTATATATATTATTTGATCTATAATGAACTATTTTACAAAATTAGAAAATATATAAATGATCATTGATAAAATCTTACAAGATACAAATTTGGCATCGATCCGTCAGTCTGTGCACCCACTGGTGGCGGGCCGGAAAGCTCACCGGGTCCAACAAAAAGATATCTGACTTCAAAATTTCACGAGAGGTTTGTTTCGAAGCATAAGAACCGTAAGGATATTACATAAGTTTTGCCTCAAGATTACTGGTAATTGTATACTATATACATGAAAAGGTTTTAGTACAATGGTTTTCAGTGTTATATGGATCATATGGATAATTTTCGAATTAAGCCTTCAAACAGAAATGGAGAAACGAGATCATGAACCACAGGCATGGAAACCCTCATATGTATTCATGAAACAATATGTATTGTACAACAGATGATCGTCCTAGGACCTAACCATTCCGAACATAACACGTAAATCTTTTTTCGTTAATATATCCACCATCCCATCTACAACAAGTAGAAAGCCGCACCCAAAATGGCTCCTCCAGCAATTGGTACCTGTGTTCTCATGGCTCCCGAACTGGATGTAGCACTCGCGGCACTATTTGTTGCGGAACTGAAGCCGCTGCTAGCTCTGCTGGTTGCACTTCTTACGTCAGATGATGCACTGGCTACATCGCTGCTGATACTGCTCATTGCCGCACTGATTGAGCTTCTAACTGCACTATCGGTAGCGGTCGCTGCCACTGAGCTCAGGCTCGAAATTTCGCTACTGGCGTCGCTTTGGATGCTCGAGAATTTGGATGCAGCGGCAGAAGTCATGGAAGAATAAGCTCCAGCGGCGTCAGATGTTGCTGTCGAGAAAGCACCGCCTGCTCCTGAAGTGACAGTCGAGAAAACTCCACCTGCTCCCGAAGTGACAGTTGTGAAAGCACCGCCGGCTCCCGAAGTGACAGTTGAGAAAACTCCACCGGCCCCAGACGTAACAGTTGTGAAAACTCCACCTGCCCCAGACGTAACTGTCGAGAAAACTCCACCTGCTCCCGAAGTGACAGTTGAAAAAACTCCACCGGCCCCAGACGTAACGGTATCAACAGCTCCACCAACGGCCGAAGTAGCCGTGCTCAATGCGCCGCCCACATCCGAGGTGATCGAATTGATGATGCTTCCGAGATCTTGTGCCGATGCACCGAGGGAAAAGAGAGCGATAGCTGGAAGAATTTGGTAACGCATGGCGAGGATAGTGATCGTGATGTTGTCGGAGTTTGGAAGTTGATTCGATTATAGGGGTAGTGAGTACTGAGATTGAGAAGCTTGAAGAAATATCAGTCCGTAGATTTGTTTTGATTTGTTTTGTTAGTGAATGGCAAAATTGAAGAAAGTAAATATATATATATGTTGAGAACTCTGTTCTCTACCTACCACCTACCACCTACCTAGTAGAGCCATCGTCACCACATTTCACCGTGCGGCAAGGCTAGAATGGTGAGGTGAGCATCTCCTCGTATTTGGAACGAGATTATTGCGGGATTTCGTGCGAAGGTGCCTGACGTTGTAAAGGGGCGGCTTAACTTGAAACTGACTAGCGACAGGCTAGATGCTGTGGCTTAGCTCGCTTAGGTAATTACGATTCGCGGTAGTCACCAGGCTTTTCTTCAACTTTTGATGTGGCTCGTCAGTCATGGGGGGGAAAAAAACAAATCTCGACGACTTTCGACTCCGTTTCCGATGACATTCCGAGGTTATTTATTCCAAGCTTGGTTTTCTTGGTATGTGGCTGGGGGTACTGGCAAGGAAATACCTAGGTGTGCTTGCGCGTCATCTATAAATATCTTCATGATTTATAACATCAATAACCATAAGCTTTTCCAAAAGGCTCCCCAGGCTCTGTGGCAAACAACTTTTGGCAAGACCGAAAAGTGAGTTAGGGGCTCAGCTGGATGTGCGTGGCGGTTTCAATGGAAGATATCTGAGGGACAAAGCAATTTCAAGTTATCAAAGTGTATTTTTTGTATTATTAATCATTAATTGAGCCTGGTCTAGTGAGCCTCAACTAGTCTATCTAAGCTACCAAAGGAAGGTTGCACCACGAAATGCTTAAGCATACTTGGGCCAGATTGGGGATGACCACGAAGCACCATTAGCGATGAGCTGAGTATCCATTGCTTCGGCTCCGGCACCAATGTACAAGAATTTTGAGAAATTGACAGTACTATAGTACTTGTATGTTGTGTTTCCTGGAATGAAAACAACATCGCCTTGAACAAGTAATAATGTCTCGCCTTCCATTTCAACAGTCACCATGCCCTCGAGAACCTCGAAAGCGGCGTGCCCGGTATATTGTGATGTTGGAATAGTGACGTTAGACAACTTGCGGTCGAGGGTAATGGTAGACATAGAAAAGTCGCCCTTGGATTGCACGGGAGTAACGAATGGCTGGATGATTTGGTAGCCAGCGGCATCGTTGAGGTATTTTGGACCAAAGTCCTTGGCAATGTAGTATGGAGAACCTTGGGCGCCGAGAGAGTTTGGACCGGTGTGCCAGGTAGTGTTTAATGGTGCAGTACCATTTATAGCATCGCTTCGTGGAACGTAGTCAAGCTGAGCATAGACGTCGAATGACTGAAGAGAGCTAATGACTGAAGCTGGGGGAGAGCCATCGCCACTGACAACAATGAGAGGGTCGTAAGGTGGTTGGGTTGTTGAGGAAGCCGAGGTCCAGTTGGAGTCTGCAAGCGCGTAAAACAAATTTCTAAATAGTAGTGTCAATTTCATGTCTGGTTGCACTACAATTTGTCATGTCTGGGCAACTTACTCGAATCCTCCAGGTTGGATAACTCCGACAATCTCAGTGTCTGGATCGAGAATTTGGAAAGTATGGGTTGTGTTAATTGGTACACTTCCGTAGTCTCCTGCTGTCAAGACTCTTGTCTGATCGTCCCCATCCTTCTCCGTCCAAAGCTGGTATCGACCTTTGAGATTGAAGAAATTCTCGTAATGCACCTCGTGAATGTGAGGAAGAACTCCCAGATCAGTTGATCCTGGTGCGTTTGTTGCGAGTAGAGAAAAGGCATACCCCGAAGATGGCCCAGTCACCGGGAAACGATAGACCTGGTTGCCAAGTACGCAACCAGATGCATCATAGTGCGCGATTGCATAGGGACGTACATGATCAGGCACCTCTGTTACCCAGACCGAACTGTTGTCACGGGCAGTGATGCGACTGGCGGATGCAAGCCCGACGGCAAGAACTGATGAGGTCAAAGTAGAGGTGCGCATGGTGAAGGTGTTTAAAGAATTTGTGAGGGTAAAAGAAAGAGTGCAAGACAGATCGAACGATGTACGGTATATATGGGCAAAAAGAACCTTATCCACTCTCCCACTCTACTCGGTACCCATATCGTCTGAGAGGTATCACCGATGCAACTACTCCGTAAATACAACGGTGCACCACACCCGAAAAGCAATCAAGGGGTCTTCAAGGTACCTTTGAGTAGGGTTGACCCCTTCACCGTCCACTTGATATGTTGGGGTAATAAATGATGCAAATGGGACTTTGGGTCCTGTATCGGCTTAACGCGTTCAGTTGGGCGGTGCGATCATTGGCGGGTAGACCCTTCTTTGAGTTTGAATTTCGGTGATATAGTATCTTCCTGGGCCATCTTCATCACATTCCTACCATTAGACTTCCCAACCTTGATCATACTCGGAATTTCCAAAGCCAGATTCATCATCCGTCCACCATCAGATCGATTAGATTAAATATCACCAAGTATACCGTGACGGCATCCGGTATCCAAAATGTACCAAGTTAGCCAGGTCCAAGGTAGAACATGTGGAGTGAATAGACTCAACCGTAATACTACCGCAGATCTTCAGAAGTAATGGGGAAATGAACTATCACGACAGTGTGGACGGGCGGAGAACGGAAACATCCATCCAATGATGAATGATTCTCTGGACTAGAGAAACCTTCTCCATAATCAAAAGTTGAAGATTCATCAAAGTGGACGGACGCATGGCAAATCCGAACATTCTGTCCAATCAATAAATAGCTGGGGTAAATCTGGCCCCTGATGAGTGGGTGGACGAGCGGGTAGTGGACGGGGCAAGCGGTGAATTCTGACTTGGCCCGACCCCTTTTAATGGCCTTCCGTTTGTTGCTCCATTGGCGAACTTGAGAAAAGTGAATTTGTTTTTGAGCCAAGAGGTATCCAGTTGATCAGAATGAACTTGGTTGCTGAAATACCAATACATGCGACGAACACATGGACACACGTATATGTTGGATGGAAATGATAAGATATTATGTAGTCTTACATTATGTAATACCTAGTATCCATACCATATTTGCACTTTCTGTTTCTTCTACATTGGCTATGAATATACTGAACTGAACATATCCAAACACCGAATCAAACACCAAAAACTATGCTGTGCTGCGCTATACTATGCCATACCATCATTTACTCGCTTCATCCCAATGCTTGCGCGCTTACTGTGTAATAAATGAAATAAAAAGTTTACCTCCCTATCCTGTCCTCTTCTCCTCTTATTTCCGTTCTGTCATGCTTTCTTTTTTACGAACTTCTAATATCCAAACTCCATTGCTTTATCCCTCACTCGCTGTCCCACACTTTGTACATACCTGCTTCTGTGCCCTACCTACACCCACTCCAAACTTTTTAGTTCTAAAGTCCTTTCCTCCACACTTCTTACACGCAGCCATTTGATCACTGCCATCACCAGCCTCGCCTTCTACATCTTGGTTTCCATCTGTCAGATCAGAATTCGCATCACTGCTTAATTTAGAGACAATACTGTTTCCACGAGATGAGGTGGTACCACGTTCTGGGCCTAATTTGCTCATATTTTGGTTGGCAATTGAGCTGTTTTTCCAATTTGCAATATTCCAAAATTGATAAGATTTTCCTGTAGTATCTAACTTGTGGGCACTGAAACTCTCCCCATTGGGATGAGGTGATGCAGAATTGAGCGTGAAGGATGGAGCTGGAGGTTGACTTGAGAGGGATTGGTGTGATTGGTGTGATTGTGATTTGAAGATTGATTGAGGGGGGCTACTTGGAGCAATGGAGGGAGGCCCATGAACGCCACTTATCGTAGTCGAAGTCGTGGGTAAAACGGTACCATATTGGAGTTGACGGGAGGCACTTGCGAGATTGGCGGAAGAGGATGATGAGTAAGGCGCTCGATTGAATTTGGCGGGCGAGATGCTACGATCACTTTGGTTACTTAAGAGAGGAGGTTTGGTATGAGAGCTGGAGGTCTTGGGTCTATCGTTGAAAACGGTCTTGCGCCAGTCGAGGATGCTATTGTCAGACTGCGTTAGGAGGCCTGAAATAGAATTCTGGGAGATGGAGGTCCGGCGCGACAAGGATCCAGCACTTTGACGAGTCATTATACTGCTGCTACGGACGCGCATCTTTCTGGAAAACTGAGATGAAGTTTCCCATTGATCATTGCGTCGTTTCTGATAGGCACAGTCTTGCCGAAAGACTTTTATGCGACCAAGGTAATCTGCGGTTACTATAATATTGCCATCATTGTGATTGGACCTAGCAAGGTAAGCAGATGATTGTTCAGGCCTTTTGATCTGAGGTTCTTGAAAATCATCAAAGGGAACGGTAATGGAATCGCGGTTTCCTGCTTCACTAGTTGCACGAGGTGTCGAGGGAAGAATTGATTCTTCTCTACTCAGTAAAGTCACAGGCGGTGGGTTGCACAAATCGTAGACAGGATCTCCAGAGCCACTGAGAAGTATTCTAGATTTCATCGGCGCCATCACAGCGGCTGTAACAACTTCGGAATGAGCCTCAAGAAACTCGCAAGGTCTTTTATCCTTGCTCTCATTATCCGTAACTCCAAGGGACCATATGTAAGCTTTGTGGTCCTCACTTCCACATATAACATATTTTGCGTCATCGCTGAACTGGGCCGTAATTTGACTGTAGGCATTTTCGTGGCTTCTGAACTTCATTTCTAGAGCTTTATCTCGAAGGTTGTACATTCGGACTCGAGAGTCATTGGAAGTGATCAAAACTTTTGTTTCGCCTTCCGGGTCATTGGGAGGATAGATAATTGTGCGAATACCAGTGATTTTGCTTCCCTTCGCATTTTTCCCTCGTGATGAGCGGACATGAATTTGAGTGTGGTACTTCAAGCCTTCGGTTTCGTAAAACAAACAGATGCCACTAAGAACACCAGCTATAGCTGTCTTGCCATCTGGGCTGAACGCCACAGCCGTTATGAGACCAGGTAATTGATTCCAAAAGGCAACACTTTTGTCGGGAATACTCCAAAGCCGGAGAACTGAATCTAGTGACCCAGCCAAGAAAAAGCGATCGTCGCGTGGATGAAATGCTATTGATGTAACAAAATCCTTGTGGTTGAAAGTGCACAAACACTCTGGCCTGCTTATATGCCATAATCGTACGGTCTTGTCCATTGAAGAAGACAGTAAAAAATTGTTTTTGCTCCAACTAAGATCCAAAACATCCATAGTATGACCCTCAAATTCCTGTATCGGCTTCGATTTGAAGACAGGAGCGCTCAACTTTTCACCATCTTCGTCAAATTCATGTGCTCGCCGCTCCTCCGGGGTTGATATTACTGCCCAAACTCGAACCACTCGATCCTTCCCCGCTGCGGCAAAATATCTCCCATCTTTGCTAAACTCGGCTGCCCACACTGCGCCGTGTGACTTTGGTGGTTTCGACAACTTGTTAGGGTGTTCTGAAGTCGTCGGACTTTGCACTTTCTCTTCCTTTGACAGAATTTTTGTGCCACTCAATTCCTGAGCTAGAAACATGCGATTAAACTCCATAGTCTTCTTATTATGGGCTCGGACCTTAATATATCGTGGTGGCTCCTTATGTCTCGGGATATAGCCGTTTGCACCTATTGCCGAGGAAAAGACATGGGCATTCATGCCTTCGGTGCGTGGATCGTCCAATCCGCACTCGTCGCCATCCATCTCTGGCTCCTCATTCTTTCTTCCCCCTAATATGTTGAAACGATTCAGGAACGAGACTCCTTTCCTACATGATTTCGTTGATTAGCTTTCATAATGATAGTCAATACCCGACTCTTGTCAACATAAGCGGCCACGAGGGCACAATAAGCAACTCTGCAAGCAAGGCTCTATATGCCCGATCGTGCTAAACGTAGACTTACTTCCTGTCTTTTGCCAGATTACTATCGCTGCGACTCTCCGGGGTCAATTGCCTACCAGGGGAACCTGTGTCAGGACTCCCCGGCTGTGAGAGCTCTGGAATAACACTCCCTGAGGTAGGAGCATTTCGAAGTTTTTGGGGGACCGTGTTCTCGGTATTCGTACGCTTCAGTATATGCTACAGGTCGGTCAGTAAATATGACTTTCAAGCTGGAATGGTTTTTCATATAGAACCATCCAAAGAGTAAATCTGATGTCACATACATGCGAGAGAGGGTCGATAGCAGAAGAGAGTCGTGCAGATGCTGTGTCACTTGCATTTTCTTTGTTGGATACTCCATTTCGAATGAGTTTTATTGGAGACTTCTTTGGAGTTGTGGAATGCCCATTGCCTAGAAACCAAACTTTCATCAGCACATTGCATCTGATAAGGAGCAGTATATATGGCCAATAATGATATGTGAATTGGTCGCCCTACCTTCCGATGAAGTTGTAGAGCCTCGTCTCCCTTCTTCGGTCGTTGGAGACCCAATAGCTTGTTGTTGCTCCTTGCTGCCCTTCAAACGCCCATCTGTCACTCTGATACTCGGCAATTCTGTATCAGCCATTGTGTCTCCGCGGCCATAAATCCAGTAATTTTTGAAAGCTTGTGTAAGTAGATTAGATAATAAGCTGCGAGCAGTTTTGTGCAAAATGCGTGGTCACTTCCTCTTCGCTCACCACATTCCGCTCTTTTCCGGGGGTCATTCAAAAATTTAGGCTTTTGGCGATGGAAACAGATATTCGAGCACGAGCACTTGAGTGTTTGGGTCCAAAACTATATGATTTTATGGGCATTTTGAATGGACTTGATTCTAAAATAATGAATGACTATAGAAAGTGGTCAGTAGATGTGGTAGGCACAAGGTACCAATTGATTCCTATTGGCTTCTGTCCTTATCCCATTTCCTTTGACCTCTGGGACACGCCGAAGTTCATAATTACCTCGGATTTTCAGAATGAGTGAAGAGCCCTGAATGAAATGTCTAAGAAAGCGGTGTCGCCTAAAATGGCAGAATTATGGAACAAGACATCGATAAATGTCTTGAGCTGAAGGAAGGGAAAAGGAAAAACAGATGCAACAGCTGAAAGGCATTGTTTGAGAATGGAAACAGGAAAAGTATCCGCAGATCATCTTACCTACCTCCGCCAAACCCTCGACCTTGCCCGACTATCTCCACCTCAACCTACCAATTTCCGCGTTGGCGCATTACTCCTCAATGCTTCTACAAACACTGTTATAGCAACAGGTTATACACTAGAATGCCCTGGCAATACACACGCAGAACAATGTTGCTTCATAAAGCTTTCGCAAGCTCACAACCTACCTGAAGATCAGCTCGCAGACATTCTGCCAGAACATACAATATTATATACTACAATGGAGCCATGCGCAAAGAGGTTGAGTGGCAATGTTAGTTGTTTAGAGAGGATCTTGAAGCTGGGTGAAACTGGGAAAGGAATTCGAAAGGTGGTGGTTGGCGTGAGAGAGCCAGAGAAATTTGTGGGTGAGAACGAAGGGAGGAGAAGGTTGGAAGATGCTGGCATTGAGGTATTGCTGGTGAAAGGACTAGAGGAAGAAATCTTGGAGGTTGCTACAGCAGGACATGTTCCTGCATCTGATGAATAAAATAATCGTACGCTGTTCTGTATATGGTGCATTGGCCTGTTTAAGTGCGATATTTTTCATTCTAGATTTACGTGTGCGTTTAATTGATGATGCAGCGACTTTTGGTTGGGTGGACGTTGACATTTCAAGATCAACTAGGCCTTCATTCAAGGACGATGAGGGCTTGTTAAGTTCATTTGTATCAACCGATCATTGGCGCCACAGTTTTACCTCCGTCATAATTTGGGCATTTGAGCAGTATTTTCTGCAACTTTCATGAGCGTCATGCAGATATGATATCCAAATCAATACCATGAAGAGCAACCTACAAGAGAGTACCGAAGATTATGTCTTAAAAACTGCTCCAGAAATATGGAGCTCCCCACGTTTGACTTGCAGGATCCCTTTCCGTTGGATTGTTTTTCAGTCTTCTAGTATTGTTTCATAAATGTATGAGACCTGGGGAGATGAAGGATGATGCGAGTCGCTTAGCACTTGCGTTGAGGTTGATTTATATCTGGATAAACCAACCAAAAGATAGGCAGGTTTCGTCTTCTTGTAACACTTCTGCAAAGTGCTCAATATATATTACCATTCACAGCCTTATTCCTCTACTGTGATGCTCTCGGCGCGTTCAAAGAACGGAATGTTGATCCCAAGGTGGACACGCCAGCGACGAAAATTTATCCACATGCTTTTCACAATCGTATCATCTTGTCTCAGTCTCAGATGCTTCATTGTTATATCACTCCTCTTTACAATCTACCAATGCACAAGAGAGCGTTAAGTTAGTGAAGCGCATTGGGTTTTCCAAGCACCAAAGAATTCTATCTTCAATCTTTCAGACACGCACCCTGGTCTTGGAACTATTTTCCACGGCCTCACTCTACACAGATGTTAAAATAATCATTCTACAGTGCATCTTCATGCGTCATACTCTATTGCAAAATCCTGCCTGACACGGGATGTTTTATTCATTTTAGGTTTCCATCTGGTGAACATCTTGCACCCATCTTGCCTTTTGTCTGCTACGATGATATATGCCCCAAACAGAGGTGATTATATAGCAGAAATACTAAGATTAAGGTTTTAAAGAAGCTATTGGGGGGATGTAGAAGGTTTTGGTTCATCGAGGATGGATTTTATTGGGTAGTTTCATTCTTAGGCCTAATACGTACACATATCTAATGGATTTTGCTCGGTCGATAGAAACGAGAAAGACGAATAGAGAGCCAGAATTTCCTCTCATTGGTTCAAAAATTTTCGAGGAATATCAAATGTAAGCAACAAATCAAGCGGAGAAGAACTCAAGGAGTCCATGCCTCAACATATTCCAATCCACCAGGAGCAATTGGTATCTGAGTAGGCCGAGGGCTGATGTCTTGATACAGATAGGGGAGGATTACGTAAATTGGGGTGGTTATCTATCCCCACATTTTCGTGGGAAGTGGAGTTGGTTTGGAAACGGGATATTGGAGGTTTATTTATATATTCTGTATACCCTTGGTCAGAAAGGTCGAGGTTGGAGAGCGATGTTAGTGTAAGTGAAGTTGCTACTAGTATCCAAAACGAGGAAGAAGTGCATAGGAAAGGATGTTGGTTCTTCAATTCCACATTCAAGATAAGAGCTCTTCCAAACGTTGCGCCGGAATTAAACCTCGAAGCTGTATGCTGATAAGGCATAATAAAGAAGCTTGATTGGTGCGGGATAAAAGATAAGCATTGTATTTGTGTATCTTGCGGGCAGTTTTACCATTGGCCTGACGTCGTGACAATGTGATAGTTTCTTAATGTGATAGTTTCTTAAAATGATAGTTTTTTAAAATGATAGTTTTTTAAAATGATATAGGTTTTGTTGAATTGTGTCCAATGGACATTTCAAACGGATGAGAAAGGCTCTCGAAATTAGTTGACAATGTACCTTTATATACATATATGGAAGATGGAGAAATTCAACGATCAGAATCAGAGGGATATATGAAGCTGGAGAGACCAAAAAAAATATGGATGAAGATAAAGATAAGGAAAAGGAAAACGAAACCATCAAGAGAAATCTACCCGATGCCACCTCTTGATAGCAGGGGGTTCAGGCTAAACCTTCCCTATTAAGCATAGGATCTGATAGCTGCTGTACGACCCCTTCCGCCCTATGAGCAAACACGCTTCAAATGGAATTCTGTCATGTCCTCCAGGCTGCAGACAATTAATAAACGTCCATTGTACTACATAGATATGCCACGTCCACGAAATCCTCCCCTGATTTACAACAATCATCCTCAGATCGAAGATGGCCACTTTGTCGAATTCGAAAAGTAATGCATCGGCTCATAATGACTTGATAAGTCACCCCTCTGTCACAACAGTATTGCCTATATTGCCTATCAGAGATGCCTCGAATCTCGAAGGCTTGAGTGCGGATGAAGCTGCATTGACGGCTTTGGGTTATAAACAAGAGTTTAAACGAGAATTTTCACTATGGACAACCTTTTGTGTTTCGTTCGCAGTATTGGGATTGCTGCCCAGTTTCGCAAGCACGTTGTATTATGGGATGGGATATGCTGGTACCGGAGGAATGGTTTGGGGGTGGTTGATTAGTTGGGTTTTCATTCAGTGTGTCGCTATGGGGATGGCTGAATTGTGTTCGAGTATGCCGACTAGGTGAGTGTTTTTGGATGATGTTCAGAGACGAAAACGCTAAATGTTTCTAGCGGTGGATTATATTATGCTGCTGCGGTACTCGCTCCCCCAGGTTGGGGCCCTTTCGCAGCTTGGATAACAGGATGGTCCAATTGGATGGTACAAATCACAGGAGCACCAAGTGTGGACTATGCGCTCGCCGCCATGATTCTTGCTGCGGCCTCGATCACCCATCCCGAGTATGAGCCAACCAATTATCAGACATTCCTATTGACAGTCTTGATCATGATCATTCATGCATGTATATCAAGCATGCCAACATTATGGATTGCGAAGTTCAATTCGTTTGGTTCGACATTGAATATGATAGCTTTGTTGGTGGTAATCATCATGATTCCAGCGTCGGTCACCGGGACTGCCACAACGCCTAAATTCTTCCCTTCAAAGAAGGTCTGGTCTATTCAGAATGGCACTGATTGGCCAGATGGAGTTGCGGTTTTGATGTCTTTTATCGCCATTATTTGGACGATGTCTGGATACGATGCTCCTTTCCATCTCTCGGAGGAGTGCAGTAACGCCAACATCGCGGCTCCACGAGCTATCGTCCTGACTAGTGGGATTGGAGGTCTTATGGGATGGGCTTTGCAGCTTGTTGTTGCTTACACTGTCATCGATATAACCGAGGTTCTTGATTCCCCACTCGGACAGCCATGGGCATCGTACCTCGTCCAAGTGATGCCACAGAAGATTGCGCTCGCTATTCTTGCTATCACTATCATGTGCGGATTCTTTATGGGCCAAGGATGCATGGTGGCCGCTTCCCGCGTAACGTTTGCTTATGCCCGAGATGATTGCTTTCCGTGCTCTTGGTGGATCAAGAAAATTAATCAGCATACTTATACGCCAGTCAACGCTGTGTGGTTCAACACAGTCATAGGCTGCCTTCTCTTGTTGCTGATCTTCGGCGGAACTGTAGCCATTGGCGCGATCTTCTCCGTCGGCGCTATCGCAGCTTACGTTGCTTTTACCATCCCTATCTTCATTCGAGTATTCTTCGTTGGAGACAGATTTCGACGTGGACCATGGCATCTTGGTAAATTTAGTAAGCCAATCGGAATTGTCGCCTCTTCTTTTATTCTTGTAATGATGCCGATTCTTTGCTTTCCGGCCTATAAAGGCAATGACCTCACTGCCTCGTTGATGAACTGGACAGTGGCTGTATACTTCGGTCGTAAGTATCCCTAAATCTTGCTCTATCGTATGCATCTTCGGCGGCTAATAATGGATTCAGCGATGAGTATGGTAATGATCTGGTGGTTTGTGTCAGCACATAAATGGTTCAAGGGACCTGTGATCAATGTTGAGGTAAGTTACATACGTCCCATACCAACATTCCAGCTACAAAGGCTAACACGGGTAATCCTAGCATCATATGATGGGTACAGACCCAGAAGAAATTGTGGAAGGTGTCGGAGATAGTTCAGATGATGGAAAGAACAGGCCGAAGTCTTTCGAGACGAAAGACGAGCTGGCAAGAATCGGGGCTCCTGTAAGCTCTGAAGTGACCCAGTGAAAGCTTCTAGGTCTGCAAGCCTGTTAGCATTAATCTATATTGAGACAGTATGAATGGTAGATATACGTTGGCACTTCGATCAATGATTAGTTGTTTTTCTCCTGCATCATTTGCAAAAAAATCATAGTAACAAAAACTCCGATTCCAAATACCATACAGGAGACTGGCTCCATATCAGTTATTCTTTTATGGTCCAATTTCCGTCAAGGGGCAAGTAGAGTGCAATGAGGTGTTTGTTGTCGGGGCTTTCTGATGAAGATTGAAGAGATAGTTGGATTTGGATGCAAAGCATGAAGAGGGAAGGAAGATATACTATTCACTTCCCGCTGACAGCGAGATCGCATTCACCTACAATAGCGATCTACCAAAAGGCTTGCGGGATTTTTGCTTCGCGAGTTGGATATAAAATCCCTCATCATGACAACCCCCTCAACTTGCCCATGACATTCACGCGCAAACGCAAGGATTAGTGCAATTGTATGACAAGCCTTGACTAATTGTAAATTAAAGCCATCCCACTCGGCCTCAATAACAGTATGAGAATAGTTGAATGATGATGAGATATCATGAATAGGGTGGGAGTACGGAGAGGAAACGACGAAAATGTAGATTAAGTTGAGCAACATGACTAAAACATTTTATGTGCAGGAGGACCCCCACTCGAGGCAAATATTGGAGATCTGGAAATTAGGATCGCGAGAAGAAATAACTGATAACTCCGATAATGGATGTTTTGAAGTTTCACCAAAGTTGGAGGATATACTACATCTTCCACTTGCCCCTCTTGTTCCCATGCATCAGGATATTGAGTTATACTCGGATCATTGTTCCCACATCCCCACAGTTTGTTGATTTCCTAAACCAGCTAAGTTATTCATTCTCACCTGCGTTGCGATAAACAGCTTTCTTGTATGAATCAAGGTAACTTAAGGAAGGTAGTGCAAGACAGAGAACGGGATAGAGAAACCGTGAACTCATGCCTTAATCTTCAGGCTTCTATAAAACAATGAATCTTAGGATTCGCCAGGTGCTTTCTATAATTCAGACTTCTAGAATACTTCTAATTTGTTTCTACCCTCCGTAGCATATTGTGGTGCGCTCACACCAATCATGATAAGAAGGGCATGCACATATATTTTTACGTGAGTGGCAAACCCTAGGCACGAATGTCGTTCAAAGTCGTTCGGAAACCCGAGGGCGGGGGTGTTTCCCTGTTATCTCCATCGAATTACGACGACGATGCACCGTCTATACATTCGGAGCGCAGTAGTCAAGATGACGACAGTGATGATGATAAGGTACTTAAGGGCGCACGAACGTCGGCGGATATTAGGAAATATGATCGGGGTGTATTAGAAGAGGAAGAAGAAAGGGACGAGCTATTGGAGAGGAATCGACAGGGCGGGAAGAGGAGAGGGAGTGCATTGGAAGGAATAAGCTCCGGACTTAGAGGTCTATGGAGTAAGAGCCATGCTTCGTTACCTGGAGCCGGTGATGGAGGTTCCACAAACCAGAACGATAAAGCCGAGCCAGAAGACAAACGACGCCAAAGGAGAATTAGAAGGCAGAGGAAGAAGGAAAAATTGATGGGAGATGCAAATTATGGCGAAGCTGGCGAGTTAATGATTGAGATGGAAGGGGGGCGCATGAAAGAAGGCAGTGCGACAGGTTCAAGCAGCGAAACCGAGAGCGAAGATGCCGATAGACGTGGCTTGCTCAATATACGGGACAAGACAGTACAACGAAAACAGGCAAGATGGGCTTGGTGCGCTATATACCTTCTGATTGCATTAGGTTTTATATCCCTAGTATTGGTGGCCTGTAAATTGTCGCCGAAAGCACGTTTCACGAAAGCACACCAAAATATTTTGAGCAATGGCACAGCTTTATTCGCTCCAACAACGATTCTGATAAGCTTAGATGGATTCCGAGCCGATTTCTTGAAGCGGGGCATCACGCCTAGACTAGATGCTTTTGTGGAGGAGGGGATTTCGCCTGTCTATATGATGCCCAGTTTCCCTTCTGTCACCTTCCCAAACCATTATACATTGGTTACTGGTCTTTACCCGGAATCACATGGAGTTGTGGGAAATACATTCTGGGACAAAGAACTACAAGAAAAATTCCACTACACCAAATCTGAAGCGATGAACAAGAAATGGTGGGGCGGTGAACCTCTCTGGGTCACTGCTGAAAACCAAGGAATTAGAACTGCCATTCACATGTGGCCAGGGAGCGAAGCACATATTATGGATGTGGAGCCGGCATACTTGGATAAATACAACGGGAAAGAATTGCTGTCGAATAAGGTCAGCAGAGTACTTGAGCTTCTGGATAAGCCTGGTCAGGAAGATAACCAAGCAGAAATAGCTGATATGAGACCTCAGCTTATCGCAGCGTACGTGCCCAATGTTGATCAGCATGGTCATCTCTATGGACCAAATAGTACTGAAATTAAGACAACAATATCGGAAGTCGACACTATGCTTGATCAACTGTTTCAAGGACTAGAGGCGAGGAACTTGACAAATATTGTCAACGTTGTCGTTGTTTCAGATCATGGGATGGCTACCACAGACACAAACCGTCTTATTCAATTGGAAGATATCATTGACACCAGTCTAATTGAGCACATTGATGGCTGGCCCTTGTATGGACTTCGGCCAAAGGATCCTGTGCACCTTCAAGGTCTTTACGATATCTTGGCTGCAGAAGCTGCCATTAATCCCAATTTTGAGGTCTACTTACGTGATGTCAATATGCCTGAACGTTATCATTTCTCCAAGAATGAACGAATCGCTCCCCTATGGATTGTTCCAAAGACCGGTTGGGCAATTGTCACGAAGGATGAATTTGATGTAGTTGAAGCAAAGGCAACAGGCATGGTCTATCATCCTCGAGGTCTGCATGGCTACGATCATGAACATCCGCTCATGAGGGCTATTTTCATCGCTAGAGGTCCTGCTTTCCCGCATGAGCCAAATAGCCGCGTCGAGCCTTTCCGTAAGTTCTCTACGTCTTCCCTAGCTAAGCTTGACTAATATGACATAGAAAATATTGAAGTATACAATATAATTTGTGACTCTCTCGCTCTTACACCCAAACCTAATAATGGTACACTACGTCTCCCACTCAAGTCTATTGGACTTCACTCGCCCGACACATCTCCTCCCGAACCTGCTGATCCAGAGCCAGTTCCTTCGAAATTAGACGCTCCAACAAATGGAACTCTATCTATATCGCCAATTGAAGCTAGTTCTGCCGCAGATCCTAATGTGGTTCCTCCACATATGGTAGGTGTTGATACACCAGAAGACTCGAAAGACCCAAATGTGGGCAGACCGGTAGTGGGAGACGAAAGTAGTACGACAAATGATGCGAAGAATTGGTGGGCATGGTTTAAGGGAGAACTGGACGACTTAAAAGGCTGGGTTTCTGATCTGACCCATGGAAATGGGAAAAATGAGACTCAGGCGCAGAAATAGAATTGTCTCTAACATTTTTCGCTGGTGTGGGATATTCTAGGAGTTTTGGAAGTAGATGTATACTGGCTGGATAGGGAAATAATCAAGAGGCGCCTAAATTAGATACCATAGTTGGAATTTCAAAGTACAATAAATTTCTTGAGAAATCGCTTTCATGGTTATAAACTGACTTTTAAATTAGCCCATCAAGTGATTGGCGAATCAGTGCAGTAGTCAGTAGTGCTGTGGTGGAATAAGTGTTGATGCTGACAATAATAATGATAATGAGGTCGTTCGGAAGTTCTTGTATCGTTGTTTGTGGTTAAATCTGGGTTGCAGTGAGTTGCGAAATATTAAACAAGACTTTTTACGATTATAATTATTTTGATATGTGATCGGATTCTCGAGTCATAAGAGATTTGAAGACTCATATACCATTGAGTAGTGGTTATCGTTATGACATTCATGTCAGTCATGGATGACTCGAAATATATAAAGCTGTGAATCTACCAAATTTCACCAAGCAAGCAGAATTGAGTAAACATCAACGTTGTATTATGATATGGAGATCCGAGAACCAGGGAAGTGAACCCGAGGAGGATTCGACAGAATACGATGAGTTTCATATTGGTCTACATAAATCGTCAGCTATGATGATGGGTACAAAGAGTCTTGGAACTTACATAAGGAGGTGGAGATATAGTAAGGTTAATCTTGTTTGGTTTGGTGTGGTGCGAGGCAATGATCGTCTTCAAAGGCAAGAGCTTGTATCCGTAGGGCAAGTATCGTAATGGTGATGAGCTGAGCCCCTCGTGATAGTGAGATCAAGGTAGTCGATCGAGTCTTCGATAATCTTTGAAAGTCGGCCACGGAGGTATGACACGTATTGTATATCAAAACGATTTTGTGGTTGGAACAGGATTTGGGACAGGAAAAGACTTCGAGCATCGCCCTGGCATAATGTGAAAAATCACGTATCACTGTGCGAGATGTAAGGACTTTGAGATAGACTTCAACGCATTGCATATTATTAATGTTAGGCTGAGACCATGAACTCCGTAGCTACATATACATTGGTCCCTCTATAACTAACACTAATCATCTTGAATGTCTATGTGACAAGACACCTACTCCATAACACAAGAAATATTAAGAACTGTTTAGCACTAACAAGCTATCTGAACTCGGTAGGTGTGCAAGTTCTTGACGCCGCCGAAACCAAAATTCTCCAGATCAGTCGTCCCAAGGGACGAATAAAGTAATTTCGACATCTTGGTCGCATCGTTGTCCAACCACTTAAGGCTTGGTGGGTAAAAACCTGGGCCATAACTGACAGATGCTTTTGCGTTCGCCCGGGTGAAATTTGGTATGACCCAAGCATGATCAATCATCGCCTGTTTGCCCGTATTGTTTTTCCTGAGCTTAAAACGATCTTGGCCATAATAGGTGCACTTTTTATCCGTGATCGTGGTCGTCACTGAGGTGCCATCGGTATACAAAGAGTAGAGGCATTGACCTTCGGGGAGTTTGTCGCAGGTCATCTCGGAGGTCACAGCCGTGCGTCTGTCGACGTTATTGGCGGCGAGGAGTGGCGTAATGGGGGCAGCCATAACTTTTGCTACGAGAACTATGAACATAGCCAGAAGGTAACACTGCATGGTGATGAGGTTGGTAGAAGCTTTGACTCGTAAGCGGAGGTCAAGAACTTAGGAAGGAGATACTCACAAGTCTTAGTGTTTGGAAGTTTTTGAATAAAATTCGAAAATCGAAAGCTGTGTAAAGTTGGGGATAACTTGCTACGGGGATGTGTAAATGCGATAGGATTTGTAAATGGTCGTTTGACGAAGCTCTTGTTGGATAGGTAAGACTGAGCAAATAATATTTGAATAAGAGTTTGATTTCCGATTGGTTGTGTCTGTGATTGAAGTTGTGAAGTTGTGAAGTTGATTACAGCGCATTTGCGAAAAGCAGAAAACTGATGTAGCGAGGCAAGGGTAAAATTGAGTCAAAGAGGTGCTGGATATTCTAGCTTGTGACTAATTATCTTCCTTCATCAGTGTCATATATATGTTAAATGTTATTCATTTACCAGTAATGTACATTAAAAGTCATTACAGGGCCTAATTCTAGTATCATGACTAGTCTTGATGAAGCGAGACATCCCTTAAACTATGCATTTGACTCTGTACCCTTATCTGTATTGGCTCAAAAGCAAAACACAAAAGACCTTATTCACAACATTCACTGCCCGTTAGCAGGGAGAGATAAGAATTATATAAGATTCAAGATTTGTCTACCGTCAAGGTGTGATGTGGCGCCACCCACTCCCTAGTTACATACAAGCCGACCCTCCTCTCCCCGATCCACATACTCAAATCCAAAGTTCCAAACTAAACCGAAAGTCTAAAAAATTGAATCTTACTGATCTCAAATTCTCTATAAAACTAGCATGGTATCTGAATCTGAAAAATGTTTGCAGTTTTCCGGTCTATACCAGATGGGACCGGTGGCAGCTTAAGAGATAAGAAATTGGCGTTGAGTTGTGCCAAGACAGAATAACTTTTGCCCAACCATTGAAGTTCTGGTGTCTGGGACACGTAGCTAACTATGGCCTGTGGCGCATTCAACCGAGTGAAGTTTGAGATGACCCAAACATGATTTTTAACAGGGGCGGGAATAGAATTCGATTTGAAAACCCCTGAGTTCATGTTGAGATCAAAATGGTCTTGGCCGTAATCCGTGCAATCCTGGTCAAACATTGTGGTAATGAATGACTTTTGATCAACGTAGAAGGTGTAGAGGCAATGGTTCTTATTGAGTTGATGGCAGTCAAAATTGGAGGTCAACTGCTGGGGCCTGTCAAAGAACCCGCGGAGAGACAAAGCGGTCGGGACAGCGAAAGTTTGCGCTGCAAGAACCATAAATATAGTCATATGATTGAACCGCATGATTTCGTAGAGCCTTCTAAATCATAAGCGAAAGCCTAGAATATAGAAGGAAGAAAGTACTTACGAAGTCTTGGTGTGGAATGTTGCTTGAATGAACTCGGGAAATTTGGCAGGTGAGGTTGGAAAGGATACGCTCTGTAGGAAAGTGTGAGGGAGATGGTGCAGATGAATGGCACAGATGAATGGCGAGGGTGAATGGTTGACTATGAAGATTTTGTTGAACAGACACAAGGTGTGTAAAGGCGAGTTGGATAACGGTTCTTGAGTATTATTTGATATGTTGTCTGGGAATTTTCGAGGTGATGGGTGCACAGGAGAGATTATAAATTACATTTTGATGATCAAAAGCAGGGGCAAAGATGACACATGCAGAATTTCAGTCATGATAGTGCCAAGGCTCACTTAAAATTGTAATAGTCATCGAATAAAGAAATTCTGAGCTATTGATCCCGAAATTATCGGAACGCCCTTATCTGCGTCTTCATCTACATTGCCGTTTGCTGCAGTTGAGTCTTAGATCAACTCTTCAAATCGATGCGCCAGTGCAGACTCGCGCTTTCTTGCTGGTGTTGGGCGTCTGGAACATTTGATGACTCACTTGAATCGTTATCTGACAGGGCCCGAGGCAGGTTTGTCGAATAATCTCTCTTCAAACAATCCTCTCGATCTTAGAGAATGGGAGTACTTGATGGGAGTCGCGGTGGACCTTTCAATGCAGGTGTAACCACGATTGATGGTAGGTCACACTAAGGTGAGGCAGTGTGACAATATGATTATCGGTACTACCCGCGTGCTGAGTGCGAAAGCTTCCCTCGAAGAATGAATACCAAAAGTAATCCGACAGGAAATCTTCAACACCATCACTTTACTTCCTCAAAGCATCTCCTTAACGCTCATTCCTCCTCTTTCTAGCTTTCAAAGTGACAACATATTCTTTGTGTGCTCAAAGTAGCATGGCCCTCTGGATCACTCGGTGTATAATTTTGAGCAACAACTTGGACAGTACTTTTAACGGCGACTTGTGTTTCAATGAAGCAACGTGGCCGGGGATAAAACGTGATGATCAGTGCTCTCTGGGACATTGAGGTTGAATGACTTTCCTTGGGCGGAGTTGGGAGCACTCGTAAACTTTGCCTGCGCACTCTCCAATGTCTTCAAACTTGCCTTGTTTTGTCTGACTAATGGAGTTAGTCTGGCTTGGGATGCTCATGTTGCAGTTTATAAGGGGGTTAGTTTGAGTGAAGGTGGCGAATTGGCGAACCCGAACCCGAACTTGGGCTTGGCCGCCGATTTCTTGACAGGTACAGCATCCCGAATTGCCATGGTCGTCGTCATCATTATTAACATCGAATGAAACCTTTTTTACTGCTCCCTTGGCCCTGCTTGGTCTAACATATGTCTTTTTAACGCCGCAGTAATAGGTGCCTTGGTGGCTAGGAAGAGCGCGAGCCCGAGTATTGACTCGTTCGGGCAGTTGGTAGAGTGGCTACTCTCCCTATCGTTTTGATTCTTCAAATTGGAAAGAGTCTCCTCGTTCTCTGCTTCACATGTCATAAGAGGCAATTTCCATCACTCAACTTGATATTTCACAACAATCCTGCCAAAAGACTTTGGAAGGAAATCCTTTAAAGAGTTATAAAAAATTGAATTACAAAACACTTCGAATGGAAGAAGAAAACAAAAGCAGAGAACCAGAAATCCAGAAAGCTAGAGAATCTCAAGAAAGTTGAGTATTCAAGACGGGTCTGTCTAAACCAGAATTGACATCGTAGTCAACGTAGGTGATTAAATGGGCGCATCTAGCAACAAGACGTAGATTATTTTAAAGGGGGGCAGTTGGATTCCACCTTCCATGACTTACTGAATGACAGCTTCGGTGGACAGTTCTTTGTCGGCAACAACTTAGGTTAAATCGTCGGTACCGGCACTATCAACGGCACCTTGCGCTGAACCATCAATTCAACTTGATACCAGCTTCGAAAGTAGGCCTTGATGCGCCGAAAGCTGTAAGCTGCTGGAAAACTCACTGGTAGTGAGGTACCTCCGTTTCCTTGAGTACAAGAGTTGAAGGGCCAACCAATGTGGTAGCTTATCTGCAATTGGTACACTTTGTAATTCTTCCATCTCTTTGCCATCTCCATCTTGTATTCGTCAGATTTCCTCATCATCTTTACTACGAACAATACTGCCGCAATCCAAGGCGTGGATTATCGGCACTTCTCTTCGCAAAAAGCCTCGCATCAGTTCTCATCCTCCCTCCATGCATCCATCTTATACCCCCTACTCATCTTTCCACTACCCATACCATATTTATACTTTAATTTAATCTCAATACAATTCTTTCGAAGCTTATAATTGAAAGACTTGATGAATTTTCTTATATTTGAAGGATCTTTGTTGTTGTTATATAATATTGATTTTGATGGTTTGGTGTTGGGTTTATTTCGTTCACCGGAGAATTGTCAGGTGATAAGGGTGATAACCTTGGAAGGGCAGTTTCCAAATATACTACTCGCAACAACTTCTGATTCTTTTCTTTTCACAACACCAAATTTGTTATCACGCAATGGCGACGGACTTTGACTCTCTGGATGCCTTTCAACAATCATAAGAAGGAATATTTCAAGTATGAAGGCTAGCGTCCATCTCTCTTCAGCATAAACAACCGGTCTTCATGATCATCGACAACTTCACACACATTATCATAACGTCAGGGAGAAGAAGTTCCATGAACACATCAACTTAAAGTCCAACATACAAAAAGATTAGTAAGAGGCAACTAAAAGAATGAATTCATTTGGTCTCCAAGATTCTAAAAGGGATATGTGAGTTCTAAATTGCATTAAATTCTAAAAACTTAATAGCTCTAACATATCCTGCTAATTCATCTCTTTCTACAAAACCCGGCAAAATCTTGATCAAACTGCCTGAAGTGATCCCTTTCAATATCGTCAAAATGTTAGTATCTCTTTCTTTGGCAGATAATGCTATTTCAAGAAAAAGAAAATTTGTTCTAGCAATTTGAATTGACCGCTTCTCTCGCTCATGAGGGGAGACAATTTGATCATCATCTTTCATACGTTGACTGAGAACCTCAGTAAGTTCTTCATATTGGTTGCTTAAAGCAACTTTCGCGAGATCAAGAACATTCGAAGCTAAACTTCCCAATCGGCCGGGCTGTATCTCTTCAGCTATCGCAATCAAGCTGATAAGGGCGTCAACGATGGCTCTTAGATACTGTTTTGAGGCTGGTCCAGCAGTAGATTCATTACGACCAGTGAGAATTCTTCGCGTCCATTCAATGCCCGATTCAACAGTTGACTGTAATATAGATGCAGTGGAACCGCTTCTTTGCTCAATAGCCGCGCGAAGAATTCCAATACTTGCAAGTGCGAGACCAAAAGCTTCGACATGCTTATCGTCCTTTAAGAACTCTTGGTATTCCTTCAATCTCTGGTTGATCAGCGTATTTACCATATACGCCATATTTTGCTCAAGAGCGAATGTTATCAGTATCGCGCTTTCATTGCTTAACTTCTTCAACAAATTTGTTCTCGGGCTAAATGATGCGGCTCTCAAGAGCTCAATACCAGCTTGTGTACAGACCTCGGCGTTGACTTGATCTCTGATCATGACTGCGTTCGAGAATCGCTCTTGAAATATTCGTATAAATTCCCGTATCGGTGCCTGTCCTGCTTCACCAAGCTCCTCCACATCATCGAGAGCCTTGATCCAGAGCTTCGAAATGACAAAGGACAAGTGGTTGAACTGCTTGCCGCGCTCAATAGCTGCCAAAAGTAGTTCAATACCGACCAGAGCTAAGGCCTCAGCTTTGCTCAACCTTTCCTTCGGACTCAGGTCGAGGTTGGTCAAATGTCCCTTGAGTTCATTCGCACGCGTCTGAACTACCATATTCAGCATTGACTCGCCAAAATCAGGGTATGAGACAAGATCGTTGAGTGCTTCAACCCATGTATTAGCGATCAATCTGATGACAGCTTCGTTCTTGCTCGCAATGGCATTCTCTAAGGTCTTCACTGCCGCTTGAGTCATTCTGTCTAAAACTTGTGGGAAATGCTCCCCAAGACCATCTTGTACAAAAGTTGTCACTCTGCGGAGATGGGAAGCCGTTTCACCCAAAGGCCTAGCTCTCGAGACTGACTCGCCATCTTCGCTTTCTAAGTTCATGCAGAAAATACTAGACAGAAGGCCTCGAAGTAACAGTCTGCCGCCGTGGTCTTGTCTCTTCGTTGCCGTGTGGATGTTATCACGGGATTCTGTTGCCAACGTTATCACATCCTGGAACGCGTCTTTACCAAGCTTGGCTAATGCCCTGAGAAATTTGGTTTCACCCCTTTTATATTCTTTGTCAAAGAATTTGATCAACTGGTTGATGTGTATGTTGATGGTCTCCATGCTACTTGCTTTGACGGCTGCCCTAAAAGCCTTACGATTAATTTGTTGGGGATCACGCCTTTTGGAAGCATGTGCTCCACCATAAGCTGCGGCTTTTGCATCACTCTCCAATAAAATTCTTTGGATTTCCTCGTGCCCACGGTCTTCTGCAGCTTCATATGCCGTACCCATTGGTCCTTTCGCCTTGCGAACCTTGGCACCTTTCACTTAAAGTAGACGAACGATCTCCGGGCTCCCATGATATGCAGCTACACGAAGAGCCGGTCCGATCGTACCGCCTTGGTCATTGACTTTCACTCCATATTTGATCAATACCTGCATAATTTCCTCGAAAGGGGCCGGATCCAGGCCGGGGTTGAGTCCCGCAGCCGCAGCTGTCACAGGAGTCCCGTATGTTCTGTGCGTTGCACGAAACCTTATACCTTGTGAACAAAGGAGCTTAACAAGATTCGAGTGACCGTAAAATGCCGCAGCATGCAGAGAAGTACCAAATGGCCCGTCCTTTTCAATGGTCTTTGACTTTTCGCAATGGCCCAATATTGCTTCAGCACAATGACAACATCCAATCAAGGAAGTAACGTGCAGGGCAGTGCCGAACGAGCTTTTTATCTTTACGTCTGCTCCAGCCTTAAGGAGAAGCACTAAAACCTTCCCATGATGCTTTCTGCAAGCAGCAATCAAAGCCGTCTCTTCATTTTTGTCTGCAAGATCAAGTCTGGCTTTCTTATTAATCAGTAGTTGTGTCACCTGCAAATTTCCGCAATGAGCCGCGTAGTAAAGGGGGCTGCGGCCTTCCTTGTCTGTCACATTGAAGTCGGCGCCAAATTGTATTAACTTTTCCACAGTGCGTGTAACACCGTCAAAATCTTTCTCGTTTCGTATCGCCCAATGAATCGGCCGCAAGCCATCGTTATCAAGTTTCTTTGGGTCGAACCATCCCCTTTCTTTGAAAATATCAAACAACTCGACAAGAGCAAAATAGCTGACGATATGATCATGGCTAACTCCGCTCGGCATTACCTTACCCATATTAAGCAAGTGCACCTGAAACGCCAGTTGCAGGCTCCCTTTCTCTTCGGCAGCTCCGCCTCTCCCAAATAGTGTCTCTAGCAGCTTTAAAACCTCTAAGTGGCTTTTTTTTATGTCTTCTGGAGACCCAAGCACGAAGCTCTTCTTAATTCTGGTGGCCCATTCAGAAGATGCGAAGGGTAAAAATGGATGATTCCGTGAGATCGGCTCGAGGCTACCAAGACTGTACCATGTAGCATCACTTCTGGGACCTCCAGAGAACTCCGACGAGCACAGGTGAGATAAACATATTTTGGCAATCCGCTGGTTGTAGGTTGTTGGGTTGTAACTTCTAAAGAACTCAAAAACGGTTCCATGGCAGAATTCAAAGATGCCAAGATTGTCGTTTATACGAAGCAAGTAGTTGCAAAAACGGACAATTTGAGCAGGATTATCGGTCAGCTCCCGATAAATTCCTGGTTTTACTCTTCCTTTGTCATCCAAGGAGAGCGCTACAATAATGACCTTTATTGTCATTGATCCTGTACTTTGTGATAGTAGAGCCATTGCTCTTTGAGTTATTTGCAGTTGGATTGGTTCTTTTAATGACTCAAAATCTTCGGCATATTTTTTGTATAATTTTTGCATTTCCTGTGGTGGAATAAGACTTTCCAGGGCATTTAAGACTTGTGATTCCATTTCCATGTTGCAAATGTTCAATCTTTGGAGGTGGACCCATAGGAACCTGAAGTCTTCATGTCAGATGGAATAAAAGGAAATGATATATGATATGATACTGACATTCCATGTGCGTCTTTTATCAGTTTGTCAAAGACCTGAGTTTTAAGATCTGGTCGTTTCTGTAAGAGTGCCGATTGGAGGTTTTTCTTCACGTACGTTTCGATATCACCCTTATTGTGCTCCGGTGTAACTTCGATAGGAAATAGAAGAAACCGCTTATGCTCTCGTAGCTGATCGATACCATTGCAATCGGGAGAACTAATAGCGACACTTAGACGACCGCCCGATTTGTTTTTGAGACTTTGGACCATGGTGTTGAGCCCACTAATTAGTTGGTTCTGAGAAAGTGAGGGAAGTTGATCCAGTGCATCAATGACGATATATATGTCGCGTTTCGACGAAGCCAGCAGGCTATGCAGCTCGTTCTCAATTTTCTGTAGACTGCAATCCTTTCCGAAGATATTGATGTATTGTTCCTCGGGTTTATTATTCGCCTGCTCCCAAAAGGTCATCAGCATGCTTCGAAATTTATCGCTTTCTTGGTCCTTTTCGTGGCCGATATAGAAGTACAGTAGGTGGATAGCATCGGGACTCCTCTTTGGAGATTGATTATATATGCTTTCAACCACACGAGACCTAAACAAGTTGAACGGTTAAAACAACAGGAAGATGAATTCTTGCTCATTCACAAGTATAGGATGAGGGTAGTCAAAGTGGGCACCTACATCAAGGTTGATTTCCCGCACCCTCCTATTCAAAAATTAGCGCAAGCTTGTGTATTGCCGTTTAAGAGTACCTACGACGACCATAAATCCAAAGAAAGGAATATTTTGCATTAATTTTCAACCATGACTTGAAATCGGGCTTTTGCAACAACCATTCGCACGTTCCAAGCCCTTCCCACTCCACCTTTACCTTATTGTGTGTCTGCAGTGCGAGATGCCTCGGGGACGAATCTTCTTTGGCGCTGTCGACGTCTACAAATGTCAGTGCTACTAACTATAAGACTTACAATACAAATACTCGAAACTAACAGAAAAGGTTGTCGCCATTGTGCACTCCCTGCGCCAAACCAATATTGTTGTGTTGATTAATCCTGAGGTTATTTCCAGACATTGCGAGCCTTTGCACCGCTATTGACTGTGGGAAAGAGGAGTTAAAGGTTTGCAGCGAGAGATATTATCTACGGTCCGTAGATGATATCAATACCGTAGACTACGGTATTCCTGTTGATCCAAGACCATCTTAACTAACTCCTTGAAGCGGATCTACAGATTCGCGTTGGAGGTGTAGGTGACGACTAATACATATCATATCGTTTGTTGCTTATCTACCAGCAGGTCTTTCGCAACTACGTCTTCCACTACAGTGGGTATTTTCAATATGCAACAATAACGGCTATAATGCAACCAGGTAATTATTTCAAAGGTCCGAATATACCACATTCTGTCCACCCCTCATTCCGGCCATTATTTACACCAAAAATCATAATTTTCGATGTTTTTTAAACTATCTTATTTATGAATAAATTTGAGTTATAGAATCTTTATAAATATAAATAGATTCTATAACTTTTATAAAAAAATTTCAATAAGATATTGATAATTGAAATACGAATTTTAATTTATATATAATTTATAAATTAAAAAATTGAAAATCACTATTTTTGGTATAAAATGATGGGCGAAATGAGGGGTGGGCGAAATGTGGGGTAGGGGACTCATTTGATACACACAAATATTCTACAGATCGATATTATTTTCCTCCACCAACAAACATGGCAGACAACGTGGATACAGCAATAGGTCTTTTCCAATTTGCCATCGATACACTCGGCTACATCCAACTAGCTCAAGAATTTAAAGACGACTTTGAAACCCACCAGCTAAAGCTCGATATTATCCAACTACGACTTTCCCGCTGGGGCGAAATTGCCAATATCACTCAGATCGACAATCTCAGCAAGAGCTCAAATGAAGATCCCAGCAACCTCGCCTCTATAATGCGCATACTTGTGGAATTCCACGATCGCCTATGCAAAGCACGACGAGAAGCCGAAAAAGTGCAGAAAAAACTCGATGGAAATAGTGCATCGATACTTGATCCCGAAGTATGCATCCCTTTAGATTTGGCGAAAACTCGAGCCCGATTTATGATTTTTCTCAATAAGCGCAAAGCTCAGATACCGAAAGTGCGCGAGGGCATCAAATGGGTATTTCACAAAAAGGAACATTTCGATAAATTTGTAGCGAATATCTCCGAATTGATAGATGGACTTGAGAGTATCATGCCTGAGGGAGAACGCGAGAAGTTGCGTTCGATGAGTGATGAGGAGTGCAGAGGAATTAGCAAGGCGAATTTAGAGGATTTGAAGGATATTATTGAGGGATCTGGATGTGATCCGTGGCTCGAGAGATCGGTGGAGGGGGAGTTGAATGGGAGGGTGATGGGGACGGTTATCAATCAGTCGGGGAATACGGGGAGTACGGTGGGTATTCATAATGGGGATAATAAGGGGATTAGTTATGGTGCTAAGAGTAGACAGAACAATACTTTTAGTTAGATTCGAGGGCATGAAAGATAAAACAGACTTAAACAACGGAAAGATTGAAATATTAAATCCCACCCCCTTTCATAAAAATTGCCCAGTCTAGTCT
The DNA here is from genome assembly GCA_002162575.1 of Sclerotinia glacialis. NCBI lineage: Eukaryota > Fungi > Ascomycota > Leotiomycetes > Helotiales > Sclerotiniaceae > Sclerotinia > Sclerotinia glacialis. The sequence goes on from NGKH01000019.1 coordinate 646,814, forward strand.
TGATCTTGAGCGGAAACACATCGAAGTTTCGTGCGATCGGCTTTATATATCATCTATCCGCCAAGTTGATAGACCTTTCTAACTATATATAAACAGGACAAAAGTTTCGCAACAGTATGAGATAGATAATAGTTCAGTGATCCTAAGGAATCTAGAAGTATTTTTCGCTTATTATATTATAATCTTCGATTAGTTATTCCCTTTCGAGGAAAGGAAGCTTTTTGTCCTTTTCTTTCTTTATAGTTTACTGAAATAATACAATTATATCAATACTTGTAGTTTTATCTATTTCCTCTGATATTTGTTCTATTCATCCCATCTGTTGCATTCATTTAATTAATTTTTATTTATTTAATCTGTTCATCTAATTCACTCTATTCATTCAATTCATCCAATTCAACCAATCCATTCTATTTATTCTATTCTTACTAAACAACTTCAGTTCCTCATTAAAAATACAATCGAACTTTCTCAGATTTTTTTGGGAGATTAACGTTCCCCGAGATCTAATTGGCCGAATTATGGTTCGGTTATAATTATGTAGTAATTAGTAAAAAACCGGGCATTTTACTATAATACGAAGCTAAAACACAAAATGTAAAATCGAACCAGAGAGTCCGAGGATGAGATAAACTTGGGACATAACGCTTTGCCCTTGGAAAATCACACTAAACATAAGTGCGGCATTAAAATAGGAGGCAAGTACTTGACTCTCAGAGTCTCAAGCATTCTCCAATCTCCCATGTATAGTTCTCCTCCCATTCACAATGAGTTCCGAACCAGCCTGAACTTTGACATTGCCATGGACTGTGAAATGGCCATGAACATGCAGCTTTCCATTGATCTTCACACTACCATTCGCCTTGAAATTATTACTAAATTCAATGTCAGTTCGTACGCCATCAAACACTCAGTCAATTTACTTACCGAACTTCCACATCCCCTCCAATCTCTATACCACCTCTCGATTCCAACTCCCCCAAAACAATCCTCTGTTTTTCCAACGACTCAACAACAATCTTCCCACTACTCTCCACGTTCCCCACCTCTACTGCTCCCCTAATAGTAACCGGCCCACTCGCATCCACCTTTCCTCCAACTCTCACCAATCCCTTCGCTCCATCCAACAATATCTTAGCACTACTCTTCACATCTTCCTGCACATAAACATTCCCCCTGATCTCCACACTCGCACTACTTTTCACAGTCCCCATAATCACCACTCCTACTTTTCCCTCTCCCCCATCTAATGTCACAGCTGCACTCGCCTTCACATCGCCGGATACAGTGACATTATCTGATAGATTTACCTTTGCGCTGCCTCTAATGGGGCCGGTCACGGTGATGTGGTGATATAACGTGATGGATGAGGAACCGGAGACTGAGTCGAGGATTTTGAGGGGGCCGGAAAGTGAAACGGGGCGGGAAGATGAAATGGCGTTGGAGATGGGAATGTTTGATGTGGATGTGGGTGTGGGTGCGTACGTGGATGTGGAGGCGGTAGAGAAGGAGGGGGAGGGAAGGGAAGAGAGATCTAGCGGGTAGCTGGAGGCGATGGATTGGGCCGGGGTATCGTAGGGCGTGTATGCGGGTGGACTTTCGGTATCGGCAAGTTCTGGAATTTGGACCTTATTATCACCTGGTATGAGAACCATTTCGATGATGCCGCTGCAATAGTTTTGGAGGAATAGATAGTGTCACGTGCACGTGATGAAATCGATGGGCTGTTGTGGAGGGCCTTGGAGATACTGTATTATAGCGATAAATGTAAAGGCGCAGGTAGTCTTGGATAATGGGGAGGGTCAAACTGATGAATATATAATTATAGGACTAACTCTCAGGATTGATGCTGACGCAAGCGTTTTCAGCTTTCTGTTTGTAGTGAATCTGAATGGCAGCCTAATACTATTGTGGCTAACATATTGTGGCTGGGCAACGTTTATAAGCCATTCTCATTGGTAGGCTCGTATCGTATGGACGGACTTCTCTAATGTCCATTTACTGTTTCGGATTTTATTTTTTTCTTCAATTCATCCTCCACACCAATATAATCTTTGACACTATATGGCTCAAAGATTTCCCAAAACCATCCTGATTTTCTATGGTTTCTCAATCCCATATCTTTGAGCAACATGTCATAATATGGCAGCCCATCAAAAACAGTATCAGGATGTCTAGCGCCAAACCCTGAAGGATACCTCCATTTCCCAAATCTACTGTGCAGAACGGTTTGATATTCTATGTCGGAAGGAATGGAGACTTTATTGCTGAAAAAAGCAGTGACCCAAAGTGCTTGAAATTGAGCCATGAATGATGTAGAAACCGATGACAGGCACCCCATGAATACGATATCCCGAGACTCTACCAATTTAGGGGGGACCATGAAACGGAATAGTCTGAATGGTTCGAGAATTCCTTCCGGAGCTCCTTCCATTGGCTTCACTTTCTTGCTGGAGAGTGGCTGGTCCTTTAATCGGGGAAACTTAGAGAGGATCTCCTTATCGGCTCTCTCTATCAAAGCAGTTGGTTCCTCAGAGTCTGGTGTATGAGGGAGTCCTAGATCGAGTCCTTTGGGAAGAAATTCTAGTGGTGGAATATGTTTCCACCCGGTAGCACAGACAAAAGCGTCAGTCTTTATTCTATCACCGTTCGAAAGGCTCACGGTATTTGCACTCAGGTTCACAATGTCCCCAATATGCACAGAGATTGCACCTCTGCGGACAAGTTCAAAGATGTCCGTATCGTGGTTCAAAATCGAAAGCATCGATCCAACAAAGAAAGAATTCGACCAAGGCTTAAGCTTCGCAGTCTCCGGGTGTTCATCATACTTATTTACCGTTATTATCTCGTGATTTGAATTTTCCCAATACTTATCGACAAACCAACGACCAGCTGCCGTGCCGTGTAACCAGGAACGCACCGTTCCATATCCGTCATAGTCGCCATATATGCAGGGACTAAACCAACTCAAAATCCGGGTGTTGACTAGCTTTTCGATCCAAATCTTGAGAGGGGTGGCATAAGATTCGGCCATCCATCCCGGACCATGGCCTGATTCCCTGATAATCCAGTCTACATGGACTCCCTTTGACGCATATGCATAAGCCATATCATAAGAGGACTTCGCGCCTCCAAAAACGCATACATTTTTCGCTGTCTCTATGGTATCCAGATGATTTGGAAATTCCTTCGAATGGAACACGGGTGCTGTGAAACTCTCGATCCCAGGAAGTGGAGGGACAGAAGGCTCTGATGTTAAACCTGTCGCAACGATGAGTTTCGAGGCGGATATCTTATATTCTTCAAAAGATGCAGGAACAGTGCTACACCCAACCGTGACTATCCAACCACCTCCATCTTGATGCTCAGCTGACAGTGCTCTACTCTCGAACCTTATTTTATCGTAGATGCTGTTTTCCTTTGCGAAATCTTCGAGATATTGATGGACCACCGAGCCAGGAATATACTCTCCAGGTTTAACACCATATTTTTCCGTGGTCAAAGGGAACTCGCTATACTCAAGTGCTCCCAGCATATTATTCGTTTTCAACCCAGGATATAACCTGTCATTGGCCCACACACCTCCAATCGTTGCATTATCGGCCAATACGATGATACTTGCGTCGGGGTGGACTTGAAGATGGGTTTTCGCGCCGGCAAGACCAAACCAACCTGTTGCATCGAAGGTCAGCAGATTGACATTAAAATTCCCTGAAGATAAATTTATCTCGGTGGAAGATTGTTCAGTGGAAATCCTTACCTGCCCCAACCACTACAAGATCAACTTTATCTATTCCCGACATTGTTTACTCCTGACGGATCAATCGATTCGAGTAGAGAAAAGGATTATTGTAATAAGGTCATCAAATCTATCCCAATTGACTTAAATACCTTTTTCTTATCTCAATAATTGTTGGTAAAATCTTTTGTTGTTAATCCAATAAATCCAGGCATTTGATAAGTGGGGAGCATGCATAAAGTACTCACCTTATTTTCTCACCTGCAGATTCTTATCTCCTGATTATTCGTCCATACCAATACCAAAAGATGACTTTTGTGGGTAGACTTACGGAGTATGAAGATGAGTGAGATTTTAGGCTCGGAATTCACACACCACAGTGTTGCATTCGTTGTGAAAAGCATGGCACCCACTGTTGCACAACACGCGTCTTTTGCAACATATGCCGATTGCCTGTTTCGTTCGTGTACTTTCCTGAGTTTCCTTATTAGACATATTCGAATGTATCTAGTATTGTGAGATAATCAAGTATTCTTTCTAATCACTCGAATTAAACAGTCTCCACATTGCGGTAAAAAAATACAAATTGGAGTGCCTTTAGTAGTTGGCAATATGCATGTGTACAATGCTCAGTGGCGAGATCACCGTCCAATTCGGAAACTAACATGGATTTGAGTACTACAGACATATGAGGGCTGAATCAAGTAGCATAAATTCTCATTCAAATTCAGTAATGTGGATGAGATGTTATATTTCCATGGTGTCTGTAACACCAATTAAATTGTTGAGTCTGAAATGCTACATTATTACGGCTGTGAATGTTGGGATACAGTTGAATATTCCAAATGATTTTAGCATCCAGATTATATTCAATCTTCTAAACAATTCTAAGGATCAATCCCCCCTAATGATAGCAATTGAGAAACCGGCCAACAACTTTTCAGCAACCCTCGAATGATCAACCACCCCCCAAAATATTCGGCGCAATCTCCTCCACCAGCTCCCAATCACGCGGTATATGAGCGCGTAGCTTCCCCATCAAAATCCTAACATTACAATTACACAACTGGACATTTTCAAACGAAGCTCGAAAGCAGGCACCGCTCTCAATCCAAACCTCCTTGGCCCTTTCATCATACGAGGCGCCCTTCATCACCTCGCTTAGTTTCGTCATCTCGATGGACATGCCCACGTGGTGAGGAACGGGTATTGATACCGATGAGTCGGGATTGCAAGGCTCCTGATCGTACATGCAATGCGCCCAGATGACTAGTGCCGCCGAGGCTAGAGCGATGTAGGAGATTGGATCGGGTACGAAGTCGGCGAGGGAGGAGGTCAGGTTGAGTTTATTGTGGCTGAGGAGGATTTCGCTGGCGTGCCATAATGCTCGTCGGGAATTGGGCTCTTGGGTCCATGCGCGTGCTGCCAATACACGCGAGGAATGCGCGTGAGAATATACTTCCCCGAAGAATCCGCGGAGGTTGTCGGGGATGGCGGGATCTTTGGCTAGCATTCTTAGGCTCTGCGTTTCGGTGAATACTTGCAGACTCATCAGGTGATATAGTACGGAAGTGTCAAATATAAACCGGTGAATCCGTCGGGAGACGATGTTTTCCCATCCGGGCTTGTCATGGTCTTCGATTCCATAATAGTGTCGCACGGGAGAATGTCCCGCTTGTTCCAACACCTCCCGGCTGGATATCCTTGTGCAAAGTTTCGCCGCACCACGTTTTAGCGATTCTAATTGCCGCTTCAACGATTCTCTTTGAATGTTTAGACTTAGCTCGTTCCGTCTCTGAGGGTCCTGCTTTGAAAGTAGCGAGATTTGTGACTGCAGGGCCAAAAGACACATTTGGATATCCTCCAGCATAGAATCCTTCTCCGAGAAGTCAATCGTTCCGAGGGTCACCTCTTCAAACATGATATTAATCAACCGCTGGCTTCTAGATTCCGGTTCATCCCGTCGACGAACTTCCCAGATTGGAAGCCCATCGGCATTCCAATGTGCGAAAGTTTCGGGAATACTGAAGTGTAGCTCCTCTGGTTTGATCAATAGTGGCTGCCCCTTTATGACACTAAAATATGTATCAATCTTGAATAGATCAACTGCAATTCTCCTTCTTTGTTGCTGCCTAACCAGATGCAATGGCAGAAAAAAGCCCGGTTTATCATCTAAATAGATAGTCCCAGGAGTTAGAATACCAACCTCGTATATGGAGGAAGCAAGGAGATTACGCAAAATCAATCCTTTTGCCAGAACGTCACGCTTCCCGCAATATGATGCTAAAATTATATTCAGTAAGGTGCATTGGTACAAAACCATGGGCAGAGGCTGCGTCATGGTGTCTATAGCCTCTGGTTGACACAGACGTGGAAGGATACGCTTCACCAAACTATGGTGAACTTTCAGAGCCCAATATCTCGAGCTTGGAGTTCCATCGATCCAACCCCCGATCATCAATATAGATGGAAGTAGAAGCTTTGGGACCTCATCGTGATCCTCGTAAGATGGAGAATGGATTATGGGCCAGCGATCGTGGAAGAGGGCAAAATATAGAGTGCGGTATTTCTCGACAGTTTCTTTGCTCAGTGAACACAGGTAGTCGGGCTTGGGGATGGGAAGGGAGATTTGGTGCCCTTCTCCAGTTTGAGGCGCATCTTGTCGGATTCTCAGATTTGACCAGTCAACAATCCCTTGAGGCATGTGTCCCAAAGGCAGTGAATTCCAATTTTCAGTAGTAAGCGAGCCGCCAAGTACTGTCATGCTTGCTGATGATCCATGTGGTTCTTGTAAAGGGCCGCGTGTTGGAATGGAGTTGAATGTCTGAAGCGGATTAGATAGTTGACCAGAATTGAATATCTGAGTAGCATCGGATGATTGATCCGTAACAAATGCCTCAACGAGACTGGATGTCTGACCAGACCCTAGACTCTCGACAGAGTTCTCATTCCCATTTAAACTTTCAGACATGACAGATTCTGACCCCTCCTCATCACTATCATTCCCTATAGAAAATTTGTTTCCTATAGAAGCTTCATTTCGGCTACTATCCCCGGCTACCTCAGATGATTCTTGCCCTGAACCATATTTGCAAGCAATCCTCTTCTTCTCACACCTTGAACATGGATTCTTTCCATCGCATTTAATCTTACTAGAATGGCAAGCCACGCATGCTCTTCTACTTCGACCAATTGGCTTCTTAAATTGTTGTCCATGACGTCCAAGATGTCTCTGCAGTCCATCACTACGAGAGAATTCTTTGTGACATATTCCGCAAATATGTGCTGGGGACGTATCGGAATGTGATTTTTGATGTCGAGTCAAATGTTCTTTTCGCTGAAATGACTTCGTACAACCTTGAAATTGACAGAGCCATCTGGAGGAAGCTTCTTGGCTATCCATGCACGCGACGTAGGGATATGAAGTGCATTAAAATCGAATGTGGGTAAGGCTCATAGCACTCATCAATGTCCCGATTCGGATTTGGCAATCAAATGAACTTTCAGGCTTAACCAATGACAAGCTCGGCTCAGCAAGATTCCTCAATATTCCGATCCAAATTCGACAATCAAAGGTCTAGATGCTTAGGATTCAGCTAATCCATGGCATAACCATGCGAACGAAATTTCCAGGTCCCGTAAAGGTGGTCGTGATCGGACTTCAAGAATATATCACGTGATAAATATTCTTTTTCTCAAGTTCGGAAAGGGATGTGATGTGATCAGATTACGAAAGAGTAAGATCCTAAGAGCTTGATAATCAAAGTGGTATTGCGGAGGAGGATGTGGGAGATGCTTTTACATCAAGAGAAGGAGAAGGGCGGCCGAAGATTGGTCATCCTTGATTGGGGATGAAGGCCGTTGAAAGCCGAGTTCGCTTAGATCTGCACTTCTAACTTTACAGCCAAAACTATTCTTACTGGTGATCTCGAGACGAGCTAATGAGTTTCTGATGTGTATCTAATTGAGGATTGGGCTACAGGAGTCATGTTTATTTAAAGCTTCGAAAGATTTATATATTTAGCTCTTGCGATGATCGATGGTCGATGGTTTGTTGTACCCTCTCGGTGAATTTTATGACCCCGTAGAAATCATAGGAGTGAGTGTATTCTTTACCGAGTAGACAACAACAATTTTGTTTGCAAGCATTTAGATGATATACATTTAATTTCTGATATCTACAGATGGATGTACCTACCTACTCTGTACAGTAATGTATGTAATATAGGTAAACCAGCCAAGTTATTCGAGACCCGGAGTTAACCCCCTCAAGAATGAGGGATAAGCCGAGCCATGGAATCCCCCAAGAAGTGTCGAATTATGGATGTTGAATTATGGATGCTGAATTATGGATGTTGAATTATGGATGCTGAATTATGGATGTTGAATTATGGATGTTGAATTATGGATGTTGAATTATGGATATGAAGGAATATCCCCAGCACTTTCACGGGTCCCTAGGCAAAATACTCAAGGGGGGAGCGGAGGCTGAAATGAATTCCAGCAAATTTACCCACCACCCATCTTCCGGACGAGCATGTAGGGAGTATTCCAGAAGACATCAGGGGGAAGATATAGAGAAGTAGGTACGTAGAGTTATCGGATCCGAAGACACCGGAGCCCACGCAAGCTTCTAGATTAGATTAAAGAGGAGTTTCCTTCTTCACGCTTGCCAGGCATTTGAGGAATGCGGGGGGAGGGGAGCTATGGCGGGAGCTAACCATGACTCGCTAAGGTCAGCACATCAACCTTACCTTATCCTTATCCCAATCGGCAACCCATGAAGAAGGATGACGACTAATTGCGAAAGACAACGTCCCAAAGACTGGGACAGCGACGAAAATGCATACCAAATCAGATGATGAGGAGTACCCCTAAAGACCAGGTTGCGAGCAAACCGAAGCAGAGAATTCCCGCATTTTCTCGGCTCTCCACAAATTAGGTGTGATGATTGAAGAGCAGAGCGTGTACTTCGGCTCCCTCCTTTCCCCGCTCTGATCTGATGTCGTGATTCGAGTCCAGAAACGTGTATATAAATGACCCAGTATCCATTCCATGAAAGATAATTATACTTCAATCACCTATCTATCCATCCATCTATTCTATCATCTCAAAACTATCAATCACACACACCAAAACCTCTTCACTATGAGTATCATCAAGAACGTAGCTATCGCCGGTGTAAGTAAACGCATTCCGCCCTCTCCTCTCCCTGAATCTCTCGCCATCTAACACAAACACAGGCGTCCGGCTCCCTTGGTGCACCCGTCCTCGATGTTCTAATCAAATCCAACAAATTCAACATCACCGTGCTCACCCGCGCCGGTTCCACATCAACATTCCCCTCCTCAGTAACCGTCGTCCCAGTAGACTTCAGCTCAGTCTCCTCCCTCACCTCAGCGCTCCAATCACAAAAAATCGACGCCGTCGTCTCCTGCGTCGGCTCCCCGGGGCTCGAAGGCCAAAGCCTCCTAGTCGACGCCTCGGTGGCCGCCGGCGTAAAGCGATTTTTGCCCTCCGAATTCGGTTCGGATCTCACGAACCCCCGCACCAAGACTCTCCCAGTCTTTGGGTACAAGGTCGCCACCGCATCGTATGTCGAAGCTGCGGCGGCTCAAAATCCAGACTTTACGTACACGTTTGTCCGCACCGGACCCTTCCTCGATTGGGGACTCGAGCACAAATTGCTCCTCGATCTTGAATCTGGAAACCCCAAGATCTACGATGGCGGTGATCAACTTTTCAGCGCGACAACCCTGGAAACCATCGGGCATTCCGTCGTCGCCGTCCTCGAAAAATTCGAAGAAACCAAGAACCGAATAGTCTCCATTCAAGACATTCAAATATCTCAAAACCATCTCTTGAAGCTTGCAAAGCAGATTGCGCCAGAGAAGAAGTGGGAGCCGGTTCCCGTGGACACGACTGCCATTCTTGCATCTTCGAATGAGAAGCTTGCCAAGGGGGAAGTCACCATGGAGGTTATGCTGGGATATATCGTTGTTGCGGTTTTCGGAACCGGTTACGGTTCGAAAATTGAGAAGACCGATAATGAATTGTTGGGTCTGAAGGAAAAGACGGATGCAGATGTGGTGGCTATTTTGAAGAAGTTAATCAAGTAATGGGAAATGTGCTCGAAATGTCTCCCTCCCTAGCTAGACTCATAGACGAAACGTAAAATGCCATGGTACTTTTCAATATCTTCGACAAACTTCAATCTTTAAAAACACTTCGATCGTTTCAATAACTTCATTGTTTGAAATAGATTCGATAATCACAGTGACCTCAATCCCTAAAACAGGGCTAAGCAAATGAAAGAGTAAACGCAAAGTGATCCAGAATAGTACTCTTCTGATATATTACCCCGCTCTATCTATAGAATAAGTAATATTTACGATTATTGGATAGGGGTTTCGATTATTAGATAGACTTTCAGCTTCCCTTGGGAGAATTTTAATACAAGAACAGGACAGAAGAGAACACCAAGCAAGCCATGCATGGTAAACAACATCACTCAACTTTTCCCGATTTGACTCAAATACAATTTTTGATATCTATGTTTGAAATATATACTGTGCGTGCGCTGCTTTGCCCCAATGCAAACGGTGTGATCATTAATGCATAAACAACCATATCCATAGTCGATTTGTACGCCTTCCCATATCATAAGCACTCATGTTATTTCATCGTATTCATTCAACTTCAACCGTGTCGCTTGGAACCTATCCAACAATGCATTTCCCCAAAAATACAAGTAACCCAAAAGAAATGCGCTGATCATACCCAATAGAGCGTTACCACACCGCCGTCCAAGACCAATCAATGAATGATGATATCCAACCTAAGAATTTGTAATCCCACCGGGTATACCGGAAACACCATTGTCCAATTTTTCCACCTCATCTCTTTAAGAATTCCTTATACAAGTGTGCCGTACTCCCTACTATTATGTATGTATGTTCATCCATCCAAAAATCATATACAATGATGAATCTGATTCTCACACCCTGGTGGTTGGGGTCGGGTTGCTAATTCCACTTCCGCCCGCATTTCTACCACGGTTAATTCTGCTATTAAGAGCTGCCGAATTAAACATAAAGTCACGATTAATATCCATGCTTCGAGCAATGCGTCCTCCTGGCGTGTTAGGATTGACAACATTCACCCGGCCACGAGTTGAAGCTCGCTGCACATCTTCGTCATCTGTGTGATATTCCTCCTCATAATCAGCCAATCTGTTAAAGTAGTCGGCAAGCCCGTCGACGCTAGGCGTGCCAACAACAAGATCATACATAGGCGGGGGTGTTGGCATTGGTGGAGGGGGTTCGTCGGCCTCATATTCAGGAGCAGCAAAACTTGGGTTGCGCAGCATATGAATGGGGCGTTGAACTGCTGTATTCATTACAAGATGTGCTTGTGGCGGCCGAGTCAGAGGCTGAGCGGTTTCTGAACGCGCAATCGTCGACTGACCAAGACTCTGCCTCAAATTATCATAAGAAGAATCTCTCGAGGCTGATATTGGCGGAAGTTCTGCGCTGGCTGCAGTGGGACAACCGCATAGGCGGTCACCCTGAGATCGAATATTCGGACCACCGAGATCACAGTATGCAGGCAAAGCCATTTGCATTTGGGACGCCTGGCAGCTGAGGATAGTGAAAGGGGAATCGATAGATATCTCGAAATGACGGCGTTTCTTACCAGAAGGATCATCGGGGTCTTTGCGGGATATACGCATGGCAATCTAGAAGCAGGATTAGCATATTTCTTGCAAGGGGGTGTTGTTTGATATAAGCATTTACTTACCTTGAACCAGTGGTGCACCCTAGCGTTCTTCCATGAACAATCATGATGGAGACGTTTAGATTTATCCTTTTCCATCATCTCACATGTTGGCAATTGAACCGACAGCTCCAATTCTGTTGTGCCGGCGAAATGATCAAGTCCAAGATCAATATCCCCTAATATATTGTTGGTTTCTTCGGGTAGAGGTTCCACTGCTGTGTTCAACCGTCTTGCCAATCTCTCTCTTTCCCTTTGTGCAGTCGCACGCGCCAGGGCCCTTTCCTCGACAGTAAGCTCGCCTCCACGAAGAACTCGCAGTTCCGAGTTACTATACTCTTTCGCAGGAGGCTGTCCCGCCAACTTCTCGAACAGCAATATCTTCTTTTGCGACTTGTCCTTTCTAGTAACTGTATTGTTGTTGGTACTGTAATCAATCGACTCCGTAACGTAAATCCTGATCTTGTGAATCTGCACTTTTGCCAGTGGGGTCAATTTGAAAGCTATAGGAATCTTAGAACCCAAGGGGAAGGATTTCCCAGATATCATGATATCGTAATGCAGCTGATCATCCCAATTCCTGCTGATTGAAATGGGTTCAACTAGCTCCAGCGACTCGATATTTGGTGTTCTTATGACCGGTACTTCTTTAACTCCGAAGAGATTTGCACGAAAGGCACCCGCCCTTTCGACCAGGGTCTCCACTTGCCATATTACAGAAGCGCACGGGAGCTTCGTAGTTTCCGGGGAGTTATTATCAATTGGCATCTCAAAAGTGTATTCGTATACTCCAGGATGGAAAGTCTTGTAGCCTTTCTGTTGGGGTGTGGGGCCGTTAGGTGAGTCTCCCTTTTGAAAACTACGGGATTGATTACTCTGCAGTGACAATCTTTTTGATTCTCTGGATGTCATGAGGGTGTTTGCTCTACTTCTAGCCCCGAGTAATGTCGAGATTCCAGAACTCGGCGAATCAAGAGGGGTTATAGTCGTCGTCCCTGATTTATCCCATAGATAGTAATTGCAATGAGTTCCATGACCGACCTCAGAGCCTTCATACAAGGCATTGAAGAATGGTAGAACTTGTGTTCGAAGTGACTCTTCTTGGAAAGTTTCAGCTTTGTTTGGCGGCACTCCTGTATCTTTTGTAAGCTTCACTGATCAAAAGACATAAAATGCATTGAAAATTGCATACCTTCGGGCCATTCAGTTCGCGCTATTCCTTTGAATGTCAAGGTGATCGACTTAATCTTTGCGCTTTTGGTAACGTTAAGTCTTACTTTGCCACGGAGAATCCCAAGGGTGTTATTAGATTCAGAATTGCGGGTTGTGCCGTCGTGATCCAAACCGGTCAGATATACAATGGGTTCGGCGAAGGGGATGTAAACAGACACCCCGTTACCTGACGCAACTGGTTTTTCACCATCTCCAAAGCTTGCAATTGAAGGTGGCTTCGGACTTGGAAGGTTCAAATGGGCGTCTGTATGGCTGTTCCCAAAAGGTCGATTTTCGATGCCTGCTGCTTCCATGTTACTGGGCCCAGGTCCAGTCATTATGCCTGCTTCCAACGCGGTTTCCAATCCTGAAATGGATTGAGCCCTTCTCGAGAATATACTTCGACGATCTCCTGAATTAGTCCGTACTGATTGTGAGCGGCTGACCTGAGGGCTCGATACTATCGTCGATGATGCAGCAGAGGCTGTTGGTGAAGAAGTATGGGACGAAAATGGCGAAAACACCGACCCTAGCACACGCTTTGCACTCTCACGCGAAGCCAGCTTGTTCAGTTGAGACTTGGCTCGGGAAGGTTTTTTGGGCTTTGCGGGAGGCGACGAAGTTCGCAGATCAAACGGTACGAAGCCTGCAGGCAGACGAGTGATATGTATGGAATGAGGTCGACGCTGTCTCGGTCTGCAAGGTGGGGTGGGAAGTGTTGTTTGTCGTGTCTTGACTGCTTGGAAACTGGGAGGATGATAGTAGACGATCCCTCTATTGCTGAAGTACGGGATTGAGATTTGACCTGTCATGTTGCGTATTAATAATTAAGTCCTCCCGAAAGATATCTCCTGGAATGTATATGCTGAATGAGTGTATGGAGATTCTCGATGAGGTATAGGAGGTAAAACGAAAGTAGTCGCAAACTGTGGTGGTATGCTAGATGCAGTGAATCATTGGACCTTCGAGGCAATGGCACAATGTTATAATATTGTGATATTGGATCGCACTGGCACCAGATGGCCCATAACTCAAAGTAGTCATGCAGAAAGTCTTCTGGGCAGGGAAAAGCTGGTAGGGCTTAGAGAGGAGGGGGGGCATGATTCACAGTTCAATTTGTCGTACAAACCAAGCCATGAAAGTGCGTTTGAGGAATTGGAACTCACAAGATTTAGTAGATTTACTATGAAATTGTTTGTTGTCAGATGCTTGGGCAACATATAAAACAAGGAGTAAGGATTATCTGATTGCCAACTCATGCGAAGAGAGAATGCGAAGTAAAAGACTGTATAATTGTACTACTCGAACAGCAAGAAGCGGTATGCCTGTTTCCTTTTATTTCTCAGGTATTCGAGAATTCAAGCAAAAGATCTGCTGGCAGGGTTGATGTTGATGCTTGTGTAGGTAGGTAGGTAAGAATCCCGGGAACCCCACATACATACAGTAATAAGTTGCGATAGACGGAGGATTGGGATAATGGGATGGGGAGATAAAGAGGAGAGTAGAGAGTAAAAATGGACCGAGTAAAGTCGAAATCAGTATGAATATAAACTACACAATGATGAATGAAACGATAAGAGAATAATAAAAAGTTGTGATGAATGTGTACGTAAGCTTACAATTGGTGGGTGGTCTGTGCCGGAAGCCGCGGAGGAGATCTATGAAAGTCTTTTTTGCCTTTTGCCATGTAACTACCGACCTAGGTAACCTATGTATGTATGTATGTATGTATGTATATACGGAGTAGTTAAGATCTTAATATTTCTAGCGTCAATTCTCAAGTGTTGTACTCGACTTTCCGGTTCAATCTTCCATATATGCTGACTATTCGGAGGTCTAGAATCCTTTCCTATTCCTATTCTATTCCTTTCCTATCCCTTATTCCTATTCCTACTCTATTCCAATTCTATTCCCAGCCTTCAAGATCCGATCTACTACCGTAGATTGATTGGTGACTATAATCAACCCGTCCAGAATGCATACTATAGAATACGAAACTAACTCCCCGCCATATCCGAAAAAGCGCCTTTCCGAAATACCGGCTTCACCGAGCCTAATTAACTTTTTATGAATCACTCGAGGATCTGATCATTGACATCTCTATTCTGAGTCCTCTATCCTCTATCTTACCTTCTTCATCAACACAACCTTACAGACTAGACATTACTAGACAAGAGGTTAGGCCCTACTTATTCATAATAACCAATTTATTCAAACTTAAATCAACCATTAAATCGATAATAATCAAATCTCCATATCTAAATTCTCGAATCCAAGTTTTCATGCCCAAATGCAATCCGTATTTAGCTGTAGCCTGTAGCCCATACTAGATCCACAACCAGACATATATGTAGGTATAGAGCCAAGAAAAAAAGAAAGAAAGAAAAATCTTTAACAGGAGATCATCCGAAAACGGGTTCCCCCTGGTAATATTCTCACATGAGGTTTCGGCATTTTCAATTCTCATATGGATATTCCAGGTACGTGAAATGCCCAATGTCCTGTTCACAGTTCAACTCGGTACCCCTTCATCTCAACTTTGGCGAGTTTGAAACTACCTAATGTTCGATGTGAAATACCCAACATACGGTACTACTCCGTATACCTATCATGTTATTTGTGTTATCAGACTCGAGATTTGGTTTCCAACATGATCTCTAATAAACCTTAGACCTAGGAGAACTCTGCCACCACCGGCTTTTCTTCTGGTAAGCCTAACTGATGATTGGCAATAAGGTCAATCGACAACACTCTAGTCTCTAGTTGAGAGTTTATATCCACTACTCAAACCTCAAATCCCAGTCCACTGTTTGCAAATGGCTTCAATGACGAACGTTGGCCAGTATATCCTAGGTTCAATCTTTGGCCGACATGGATTTTGATACCGAAAGCATTGATCATATTTCAATATCTATAAACTCATCCATCATATGATTTCTATCCTACCAATCAATGAGGCACAGATCAATTTGCGATCAGGACCTGCCAAGAAGACATCCATCACCCATTTTGAATGTGTAAAAATCGGAAGAACTTGCTGTCCTATCATCCCGAGCAACTCATCAATTTGCGGGATACCTATATTGGACTTCCAAGCTGATGAGCCACTTGCATCATTATCAATTCGGCAATGTGTTCCAGTGGAAACTTTAATAGATACCTAGTACCTGGGGATTCTCTATCCTCCTGGGTATTATAACGGACAAAAGTTATAAGTTATTAAGCATCTGAAAGGTTTCAATATTATCAAGGAGAACCTTCACCGAAAGATTTGGTCGCTGGTGAAGAGCGTTATGTTCAAACGTTCGGGAACGTCACTTACTAAACCTTGCATGAGGTTCCACTACTGCATTCATGCACCGATGGATCTTCATACGTCATACCGGGTCCAGTGTAAATACTTTTGTCCATCTCCAAAATTCCCATAACCACAACCAAATTAGTTCATCTTGATCACATCGAGATGCCTGAAGACGATTGACGGGAAGTCTAGTAGAGCAGAAGTCCACTGGTAGTCCTCCGTTTGGGGTAAAGTAATCACATGGCGCTTTCTTCAACACTGGAATGATTCTAGAATGAGAAGGCATAAATAAAGTTGATGAGGATATTGGGATTAGAGAGAATGATCCTCCATCCAGGGATAGTTCATCTGTTTTTCCCTCTTCGTTTTCGGTCATACATGATACCCCTTGATTAGGTTCTGCGGGATTGTGGTGAGCCGAGAACGCCAAGGCTTTTTTTAGCCACGCTACCTGAAAATGAAGATATGCTCTTACTTACAACACAACGCATCGAGAGATTTTGCTTCTGGCTTCTGGAATGGAGTAGTAACTGGAGAGAAAATATCAAATACAAGTTGTTGCTCCCGTCAGACGTGGGATTCAGTGTTAAGAGGATGTTACCCACCAATCGATGAAAGGGCGCGCCTGCCAAGATTTCAAGATTCATATTCAAATATGCAATTACTTACTCTAGCACTGTCAGTAAGTGAAAAGGCGCGTGTCTGAACGGATTCGTAAAACGAAGCATATAAAATGAAGAGAAGTAAACAACTACTGGCGAATATCCCAGCATCATCATCATCAATCCTTCAAACGAAATCGGGGATATCAACACAATTATCAATATGAAGCCTGCAACCACTCGCAAAACAGCACTTATCTTGATCGATGTTCAAAACGCCTTCCTTCATCCTACAGCCTTTGGTGATCTTGCAAAACGTAGCACGCCGAGGTGCGAGAAAAACATCGAAATACTACTCAAGCGGGCCAGAGAGTACAACGAAGATTTACCAGCAGCAGGCATCTCTTCATCTGTCCTCATCTGTCATGTGCAACATCACAGCATCGATCCCAACTCTCTACTGCATCCCATCAAGCAGATAGAAATTGATGGGAAATCGGTACCAGCCGTCCAACCTCAGAAATTTGCAGCTCCCCGCTTTCACGAGAGAGTCTGGATAAAGGATGTCAACTCTGCCTTTGTTGGAACGGGGTTAGAGACCTTTTTGAGAAATAACGACGTAAGACAGTTGGTCATCTGTGGTTTGACTACAGATCACTGCGTCAGCACTTCGACACGTATGGCGAATAATCTGAGGATCGTTGATATCGTGAAGAATGGCGCACTTGTGGAAGAGGGGGATATCGTATTGGTGGGAGATGCGTGTGCAACTTTTGCAAAAGGGGGGATAGATGCTGAGACAATACACCAAGTTAACCTTGCTAGCTTGGACGAGGAATTTGCCCAAGTACGAGACACAGGTGATGTTATTAATACGGTTTTCGTCAACGTCTGACAAGAGTGAGTGGTTCTGTCATTAGTGAATGAGGTTATATCTCGATGTTGGCTTTCAATGTCATCTGAAAACAAAATGCAAATACAAAATAAATTTGAGAGACCCAGAAAGAAAATTGATCTCTTTTTTGACAAGATATTGAGAATTGAAAGATGTAGGAAGAGTCGGCGGTGATAAATAATCTTGGAAAATCTCTCCCCACGCCAGCTGTAGCAACTTGTTCTAAACCTTTAATATCAATAATACATAAGAAAAGTAGAGATAGTAGGTAAATAATCATTTGTGTAGTTTTTAGTTTCTTTTCCTTTTAAATTAAAAAATAAAGATATAAATTCCTCGGTATATAATCACACTTAAGTATTAGATTGACTTGGTTTTCATAATACAAATCCAGAGCTTTCGATTGGTAGGAGATTGTTTACGGACCAAAGATAATCCTCTAAGCGGTAACAAAAGGCAAAATAAATATTGTAGAGACCGTGATGTACGTGGAAAGTGGAAAATAATCTTCATGTACACTCAACATTTGAGAGTCCTTTCACATTATGGATCCAATTCATGAAGTTTATCCTGATGTTACAACAGGAGATAACACTTCTCAACCTTTAAAGGGCATAATTGTTTGTTGCACCAATGTGTCGGATGAAAAGCGTGTAAGTTTGTCTATTTTATCAATATTCATGAGTATTGAATAGCCATGACATACATTGATTTGCATGATTTTGCAACTTACGCCTGCGCATTACTCAATTTGACCTCCGTCGCTGACGTGTACAAATTCGTAGGCAGAATTAAATGCTCAGGCAGAACAGATGGGTGCCAGTATTCGAGCCGATCTCACAGTTGAAGTTACCCACCTCGTCGTTGGACATTGGGACAGTCCAAAATATCATTATGTTGCCCGATTTCGACCAGATATTCGACCGATGACTATGGATTGGATTGCGACGGTTCGGAATCTTTGGGTAAACGATCATGATATAAATATGGATCTATTGGAACGACAACATACGCTACCTACACTTACTTCCCTCAGAATCAGCCTGACCGGGTGCGATGACACGGCCGAGAGACAGGATATTGCGGAGAAGATCAAAGCAAATGGGGGAGAATATGATGGGAATTTGACAAAGCAAATCACACATTTGATATCATTTCGAACGGAGGGCAACAAATACAAGGCAGCAAAAAGTTGGGGCTTACGGATAGTTTCTGCTGAGTGGTTATTGGATAGTCTGGAAAGAGGAATGATCTTGGACGAGAAATACTATGATCCTTCTTTACCAATAGAAGAAAGGGGGAAAGGTTCTTGGGACAGAGATAAACCGAGGATAAATTCGTCGAAAAAGAGGGCCAGCGAACAAACTCTGTCTGGTGTCGAAGAGGGCAAGAGGAAATTACGCAGGACCGCTAGTACAAAATTGAACACCCAGAGTCAAAGTATATGGGGGGATATTGTTGGTAGTGGTAATAAGATTCAGGTGTCGAGAAGCGGGATTTGGGATACCAGTGACAGCTTTGGGCCAGCAGAAAAAGACCAACCCGAGAAAAGCAAGGAGGTGACACCGCCCAAAGCTAAAACCCTTGACCTTATTCAAGAACCGAAGCAACCAGTTGGTGGCATATTCCATGAATGTCGGTTTTGGATTCACGGCTTTTCTGCTAAGCATGCACAAATACTGGGAAATCATCTAATTGCACATGATGGTAAAGTGCTTCAGAATGAGTCTGACCTTAGTGCTCCGAGTGCAAGGAAACGGACTTATGTGATCGTGCCATCTCATCTCCCAACCTCAAAATACCCCAATTTAAGTTCAGAAGTTGAGATAATTACGGACTGGTGGGTCGAACGATGTTTGCACCTGAAAACATACCTCGAACCCGAGCAACACGTTCTAGGAAGACCCTTTCCTAAGTTTCCTATAGAAGGGTTTAGTGACCTGAAAATCTCATCCGCAGCATTCACCGGCATTGATATTCTTCACGTAAAGAGAACCACCGAATTACTCGGAGGTACATATAGTGAAGACATGACTCCACAATCCTCGGTTCTCGTTACAAAATCTATAGCAAGTCTTCGGAAAGACAAACTAGAGCACGCTCAAGAATGGAAAATTCCAATTGTTGCAGCCGACTGGCTGTGGGATTGCATCAAGTCGGGAACCAAATTACCATTTGCCAAATACAGATACAGAGCCAAGAAACAACCCGCTTCAGCACCTATCCCGAAAAATGAATCAACACCAAGATACGTTAGCAACCTGGAACGAACGAACAGCGAAAACATAGGCTCAAAATCTAGATCAAGTACCCTCCCCTCACGGTCCTCATCTAAACCGATCCGCATTGCACCTCTAGATGAGAACGCATTTACACCGTTAGAAACAAAGCCCACCCCAATAAAAGACGAACAAGATTCAGTGCCACTCCCTATCCACCTCGAACCCGAATCATCAGAACTTACGCCTCCACCTCCTTCGAAGCTGGAACCTCTTTCTGAAATTCCTCTCAATTCACACTCCGCAAATCCTTCCCCTACAACCAATCTCCATCCCTCCACTACCTCGGGAATGACCGAACAAAAATCCATTGACATCAGCTCCTTCCTCGCTAAAACGAAACGTTCTTCCTGCTCTTCAGTTTCTATCTCAAATGCCAAAGCTGTTACCACCGACCAGAATTCCAACCGACCTCGCCAACCTCGCGGCAAAGCAATTATGGGACGTGCCCTATCCAACGTCTCCACTGCTTCCCTCGCCTCATCTGTAGATTCCACTGCTACCAGCGGCCCTGCAGTCATCTACTCTCATCCCCAAGAATCTTCTAATGAAAATTGTGAAAGTCAAGACGAAATAAACGAATTTATGAATCTTCAAGGCGACCGCGAGAAATACTCAAAGGAAATTCCTCCAGCAACACAATTAGGGTATATGGATAAAGAAGGCGAGGAGTATAGAATGATGGTGTGGGGAATCATGGAGGGCAAGGAAAAGGAGACGATGGAAAGGGAAATGAGCATGGTGAGGGAAAGAGAGAGGGCGAAGAGGGGATTGGGAAGGAAAGGGACGATCGGAGATTTTTCCAATAGTGGAGCAGTTGGAGGGAAAGGAGGAGGGGCGACAAGGACGAGTGGGAGGATTAGGAGAGGGTAGAGTAGGATGATGATGAGGTAAATGTGCTTGGGCGAGGACTTTGTTGGTTATCATGAAGGTGTCAAGGGGATGGGGGACTAATGAATGATTGGTTTTTAAGATAGGTAATCACTTTGGAGCTGGGAGCTGGGAGTTGGGTATTTGATAACCATCGTGGCTTTTTGATATGCATCAAGTACTGGATAATCGGATTGTTTTTTTGGGGGGGTTATATACTTTAGATAGTAGTGTTGCATGGTGTAAGGGCGTGAGTTGGGTGTTTAGGTTAGCCCGAGTAGATATAGGGGATGTTTGAGATTAGGTAATGAATATATGTATGAATGAATGAGTAAATGAATGAATGAATGAATGAATGAATGAATGAATGAATGAATGAATAACTCAAAGATGAGAGATGGAGATGAGGGATGAATATCCAAGTAAATAATAATGAATAATGAATAATAAATAATAAATAAGTTATTTTTTTCTTCTTATTATTAATCTAGAATACACTGTATTATATTTTATATCTTGAATCTTGAATAGAATTGCTCGATTCATTTTTCACTTCTATTTCTATTTCTATTTCTATTTCTATTTCTATTTCTATTTCTATTTCTATTTCTATTTCCCAAAAAATATATTGGTTCTTTGATTAGATTATTTTTAATCTCTTACTTTTTTCACTTTTCACTTTTCACTTTTCATTCTTTATTTCTATATATTTTTCATTCCCTATCAGACTCTATACTTTTAATCACTCCCTTCACCACACACACACTCTCTCTCACCACCTTACCCTCTCCTCAACCCTAACCCCCAACCCCCAAACACCTAACACCTCCCCGCCCATTCCCGATACCAATCCAAACACTCCCTATTGGCCACACTCGCACTAGTCTTCACATGCATACCGCCCAGAATCTGTTTAACAGCCACCTCGACCTTCTTCCCATTGGTCGTGACGGGAATCTCGAAACACTCATCGATGATCCCCGGCACATGTCTCGCGCTTAATTCCTTCCTTACCACTTTCCTAATATTTTCCTGCAGCTCCGCGTCAAATGTGTGGTGGGGAGTCATCTTCACAAATAGGACAACGGTTTCGTCGTCATCGGTAGGACGTCGTCGTCCTATGCAGAGCGCGTCTTCGATCGATTCGCTAAAGTGTTTAAGGAGTATGTTGTATATTTCCGCCGAGCCGAAGCGTACACCCGATGGTTTGAGGATTCCGTCAGAGCGTCCTAACATGTAGATACCCCCTGTTTCGGGGGAGAATTTGATGAAATCCCCATGATGCCATACGCCGGGAAATTGTTGGAAATAAGATTCGTGGTATTTTTTATCGCCGACGCCGGGTTCGCGAGAGAAAAAGGTGGTCGGTTGGCTGGGGAAGGGCTTGGTGCAGACGAGATCGCCGGGTGAGCCGGCTGGGATGGGGGCGCCGTCGGGGGAATAGGCGGTTATGGACATGCCGAGGGCCCGGACTTGGATTTCGCCTGTGTATACAGGGGAGAGGGGAGAGGGGGCTCCGAAGAGTGAAATTATATCTGTGCCGCCTGTTATGGAACCGAGGTTTATGGTTGGTGGGAAGGCACCTGCGGAGTAGATGTATTTGAAAGTTGAAGGGGCCAATGGGGAGCCGGTTGAGTAGATTGCACGGAGGGTGGAGAGGTTGATGTTTTCTTTTAGTGGAAGGATGTTATTTTGTTCGAGGATGGAGAGATATTTCGCACTGGTCCCGAAATGGGTAATTCCTAATTCTTGGATGAGGAGAGGCATGGAGAGATGAGAGTGCGGTTTGAAGGGTGATCCGTCATAAAGAACTATAGTGGTCCCAGATGCTAAGCCGGATACGAGCCAATGCCACATCATCCATGTGCATGTAGTGAAATAGAAGAGACGATTACCAGGACGTATGTCACAGTGGAGGATGTGTTCTTTTTTGTGTTGGATGAGGGTTCCGAGGGAGGAATGAATGATGCATTTTGGTTTTCCGGTTGTGCCTGAGGAGTAGAGGATATATAACGGGGTATCTGGTGGAAGTTGTGTGAATTTTAATGGGGCATTTGGATCAGCGGTGCTGGGTCTTTGTGAGTATTGGGACGAAATGAAGGGGAGAATCTTAAACCAACCTTTTCAAAAACTCAACGTAAGTCTCGGCCTTTCCACCCTTGATGTCAAAGCCTTCAATCTCAACTGGTAAATCCACAGTATCAAAAATAACCAACCGTTCAAGCCCCTTTAATTCCTTCACAATTTCACGTGCTTTACTCAAACTCTCATGAAATCTCCCATTATACTCAACCCCATTATCAGCAAAAAGGACCACCGGCTCAATTTGAACCAATCGATCCAAAACAGCCGCGACTCCCGTATCAGGACTGACACCCGTCCAGATTGCTCCTATAGATGCAGCAGCAAGCATAGCTACAACGGTATTGGTATGATTTCCCACGAAACCAGCAACTCGGTCATGAGGTTTGACACCGAGTGTTCGTAGGGCATTGGTACATTTACGAACTTGTTCTCGAAGTTCGGCCCATGAAACGGTGGAACGAGTGGATTCTGTGGCAGCAATGATGGCTGGGGAATCGGGGTCGATGCTGAGGTTTGCGGGGTAAAGGAGGTTTTCGGCAAAGTTGAGGAGGGATCCCTGGAAGAAGTTGGGACGAGGAAACATGGGCGCATCATTGTCAACGACCTGGTAGTGTTAGTCTTGCGAAATGTGTAGAGGCTTTCTTTATGCTTTTCTTTGCTCGCGACTCAAAGTACGTAGCACTACTACAATTGAAACCCAACATTCTCTGGCTTAGTTCCCTACAGTTCCTCGCAATGAACCTAAACAGCAGTTCCAGAAAAGAGAGTACATCGACCTTGTCGACTCCTCATCTTCTCATCCACCTCAAAGGTCGGCGCCAAACGGAAAAGACATCAAACTTATCACATGACAGAAAATTCAAAAACCATCTCTCCCTACATACCTTATCAAACCCATGCTCGGCCCTCATTCCCGTAAACCACCATGTCTCCTCCCAAAACTCGGCTATATTTCCAATAGACCACCGATACAAATCATCATAAGTCTCCAACTTCAAGTTATATTTCTCGTTGACGATTTCTTTGAATTCGTACATGCGGGTTGAGGTTGGATCAGGATGGCGCCAAAGTTCTGTGGCTGATGAATCCAATGCATTTGGAGGGGTTTGTGAACCCATCTTTGAAATAAATAGTGTAGTATAGAATGAATGAATAGGTAGATTGGGATATGTGTCTTGAGAATGGAAAGGACCTCGGATGTTTGGGGGTTTTAAGCGGAAGTCCGGTGGTTTTAATTCTACACTGGCCGTGGAAATGAATGGGAAAATACTTCAATGAAGCCAATTGGTATAACTTTGAGCAATGTCTACCGAAATATTTCAAAGTATTATGATATGAGACGAAGTATCTACATATGTATTTACATACATGATATGAGACTTAGGTATTTAGGTATTTACAGTATTGTGCATTTCAGCTTACTCCACCAATCAAGATGCGGAAAAGTTCCGAGCGGATTGTTGCGGGTTTTCCTCAGGTCACTGGATATGATTGACCAGTCACATGATCATGGGCGGGTGTAAGGTTAGAACGGACATAACAAGTTTGGAACATCTTCACTCAGGTCCGTCGAAAGACACTCACCGGCAGCAACGGAGAAGAAAAGGGAACTTAACTTAAAGCATCCGCTCCCGCATCTCAAAATGGGATCCGTCGATGAACTTATGATAATTCGATTTCTAGATCTTTGAAGAATACGCTTAATTAATCGAAAGGTACATCCGTGACCCGTGGCCCATCAAATTTTAAGCTCAGGAACTTTTATTCATGCTATCCAGTTTCAACAAGCAACTTGCTTCTTGCTTACACTTTCTATCCATACATATGCTAAATGATTGAACAGTTTTGTATTGGGTAGCCTTGGGTAGCCTTAGGTAGCTAATCGTTTCTCGGTAGAGGGGTTCTCCTTGAATTAGTAACACTCCTGAAGCCGGCGTGAAGGAACCTAACGTCTTGGAAATTCTACCTTTTAGAAGAATCCAGACTGGTGTTCTATCAAGCAAGATTTACTCAAGGGCGATGCCGGCAAGTTGAAATGCCTAAAGCCTTAAAGAGAATGAATTCTACCTGATGATATCATCGTTTATCTCCTGGACTCCTGGACGTTCTAACTTCTACCATCTCTCGTGATGAAAAGACAAAAGTGTAAAAATTGCATCGCTACGATTCACGATCGAATGTGTTCGGAATGCTCGTGGGGTGGGACGACTTTTAAGCACACTCACTCTATTTTAGTATATTGCGTGAGACAGACTGACGAGAGTCGGTATGAAACAAGGTATGGGGGCTGCGTGGCAGTGAAAGAAGATCAGATGGGATCATGGGAGCGCAAAGGGAAGACTCACACCGCCGACATGTTGGTTAGTTGGAGTTCTGAGGCCAGGGGGTGAAGGATGATCTGGCGATACGTGTAATTTGGACTTTTTCATTCTAATTCACAATCACATTCATATTCTACCATTATACTGGCTCTGGCTGATTCGATAATTTCAAGTCGAGTCAAATAGAAGTGAGAATCAATGATTTGATCAACTTCATGCCCGGTGAAAGGGTTCTGTTTGTACAAAATGTCAGAGTAGCAGCTAGCTAATGTACGGAGTAGTATGAAGAGGCTATTCTATTACTAGAGCTACGATCCTAGGCTAGATAGATCCACAATTGTACTTGCCTTAATGAGCCCAACTCCGGTAGCTGGAGCAGAAATCAACATGTGTCAGGACAGGAATTCGAGATAACTTACATAACTTGTATAAAATTCAAGCTTCTCATTGGCTAGATACGTCTTGGGATTCGGATTAGATTCTGACAGCCCTACAAGTTAGCTAGTAGGTAAAAAAGAAAGAGAAAAAGCCGAATGGATCCGTAAAATGATGGAGATAAACCACTTTACGATTGTCCGAACCAATCATATAAAGCTATGAAACGCTTCCAGCCATTCAAATCCCGGAACAGAAGTGAAAAGAAAAGAAAAAAAGGAAATTAGATATATGAAAATAAGTATGAAAATAAAGCGGCAAGTAATGTTGACATAATCAACGACGGATGCACCGGACGATTAACAAATCGCATTCTCCGAAAGTACATAGCAATCTTATTCAAAGGCTAGATCAATAAAAGCGCCGCTTCGATCATCGTTCGTTAATAAAATGCCAAGAGTTCTCTTTACCATCACTTTTAAATAATACATAAACTCTTAATAATACCCAGGTCATAATACATACACACTAAGGACTAGATAGTAGATTGACCCATGTTGAAGCTCATTTATCTCGAGTAACCTAATGAACGACTTTGGTTGTTCCCTACACGGTAAGTACCTATTAAAACGATTCAAACGATTCAAACCATATCTTCTCCTTTATTTTCCCATCTCTATTTCCTCTTCTTCCCTCTTGCGATTGTGATCCCTAATCCTCTTCAAATTTGGTGGAATTTTTCTTATCGAAAGGGCGTGTGCTTTGGCTTTGTCGATTGTCAATTTCACTTATCATCATAATAATTATAAGACGGACGATACAGATAGAGTGATTGAGTGAGTGGCTAAGTTGATTTTCGGAAGGAAACCAGCGCTCAAACTATCATTGGCTGTGTAACTCCTTCATCGATAGCTTCAGATCCAGCCACCTCTCATACCTCTTTTCGTGACGAGAACCTCGAACTTCAAACTTCAAACTTCAAACTTCAAACTTCAATCCTCAAACCTCAAACCTCTCATATGAGGAACGAAAGAACGAATGAATAGACACCGTTTTGCTTTTTCGTCGCAAACTTAATTTCAATCCCATCTCAACCGTCATTTCACTATTTGAAGAATCATTTCAAATTCATTTCTTGCAAAAGGAATCGGCATCAAAACATCAACAGAAGTATTTCGCCATTCACCCCGATTTAATATTCCAAAAAAATACCAATACTCCCAAACCAACACATCAAGCATAAAATTCATTCTCGGTATGTCTTCTATTTTCTGTCTAAATTTCCCTCAATTGTCGATTCAATCTCGATTGCCTCGAAAATCGATGCTCAGGTCCAAACCTCATCTTATACTTTCAACGGAAGCCTCTCAAGTGTTCATGATACAATACTTCGAAGTCTTCGTTGTCTTCTTTCATCGTTCTACCCTGTCTTTACCTTCAAAACATATCTCAAGTCCTACGCCCCACAAATCATCTCCCTGCATGGTAAATTGTCCACGTTACTGATGTTGAATGCGCATCCTAGAACTCTGCCGCAAGTTAATCTGCCAGCCAACTTCGTCATAGCCTACAGACCACGAATACCCCTTATTGATCTACGATATCTATCCCTTCACATCCTTTCGGGTCCATCTCTCAAGTAAATAAACAAAGGTCCAATTCCTTGGGGGAAGCATCGGCATACAAACCTTCGGTCAATCCACGCTTTCAGACATCAAGATCTATATATCCTAATCTCCTAGGAGCAGGGTTTTTGATTCATGAACACGATGCCTCAAAGACTTCCTCGAAATCCGTTTGCTAGTTCTATTACACCTGCGTTTGTTACACCGCAGTCCGACAAGCCTACCGCTCGTAGGCCGTCAACCTCGAAGGGTAACAGATTGACCAATTTCTTCACATCTTCACCGAAGAATAAGGAACAACAATCGGCCCAGGCCGCCCTTCTTTCTGCTGTTGCCGCACAACAACAGCGACTTTTGGACAATCCATCTCCCAGTCCAGCATCTCTCTCTCTCCCAACGATCTCTCTCTCGACTGCAAAAGGTGGTGAGGTGAACATGGATGAGCCCTCCACAACTCTCTTCCAGCCACCTTCTGTCGCAGAAGCTAAACAACAAGCAAAAAGAGATGCTCAATTTGGACCATTGAACCACCCAAGTCATAAATATGTTAGCCAGCATCATGGAGTCCTTGAGGATCCAATTGAGGATGAGCCACCATACTACTACCTTCTCACAACATACATCAGTTATTTGGTCTTGATCATTTTTGGACATGTTCGAGATTTCTTTGGAAAAAGATTCAAGCCTGAAGCTTACCGACATCTCACAGCTGCCGATGGTTATGCCGCTCTTAACAGTGATTTCGACAATTTCTACGTACGCAGATTGAAGTTGCGTATTGATGATTGTTTCGCTCGTCCGGTTACTGGCGTTCCTGGTAGATACATCACTCTCATCGATCGAAAGACTGATGACTTCAACAAGAACTATCAATTTACCGGCACGTACACAGAAACTTTAAATTTGAGTTCCTACAACTATCTCGGATTCGCCCAGTCCGAGGGACCATGCGCAGACGCAGTGGAAGAGACTATTAAGAAGTACGGCATTAGCTCTGCAAGTCCTCGAGCAGATGCCGGTACTTCCGAGTTGGCATTGGAGGTTGAAGACAGAATTGCCAAATTTGTTGGCAAGCCTGCAGCAATGGTATTTTCAATGGGTTTCGCTACAAACGCAACTGCTTTTCCTGCCTTGGTTGGAAAGGGCTCGCTCATCATTTCCGATGAATTGAATCATGCTTCTATTCGTATCGGTGCACGTCTTTCAAGAGCCATGATCATGTCGTTCAAGCACAATGATATGAATGATTTGGAAAGATTACTCCGGGAAGTCATTTCTCAAGGTCAGCCCAGAACTCACCGACCATGGAAGAAGATTTTGGTTGTAGTTGAAGGTCTTTACTCTATGGAAGGTACAATGGTCAATTTACCAGGAGTTTTGGCTCTTAAGAAGAAGTACAAGTTCAACCTGTTCATCGACGAGGCTCATTCTATTGGTGCTATGGGTCCTCGCGGTCGTGGAGTGTGCGATTACTTCGGAATTGATCCTGCCGAGATCGATATCCTCATGGGTACTCTCACTAAATCTTTTGGTGCCAACGGAGGCTACATCTCTGGAGAAAAATACATCATCGACAAATTAAGGCAAACAAACGCAGCAACCATGTATGGTGAATCACCTACTCCAGCAGTCTTGACGCAAATCCTCAGCGCTTTGAAGATTATTTCTGGAGAAATTGTCCCGGGTCAGGGTGAAGAGAGATTACAGCGAATTGCATTTAACTCAAGATATCTCCGATTGGGGTTGAAACGCCTCGGTTTTATTGTGTACGGTCATGACGATTCTCCAATTATCCCAATTGTTTTGTACAATCCTGCTAAAATGCCTGCTTTCTCTCATGAAATGCTTCGAAGAAAGATCTCCGTCGTTATTGTCGGTTATCCTGCCACGCCACTCATTTCCTCCCGTGCCCGTTTCTGCGTTTCCGCAGCTCATAACAAGGATGATATGGATCGTATCTTGGCTGCTTGCGATGAAGTTGGAGATGTTCTTCAACTCAAATTCTCCACTGGTGTAGCAGGTGGAGCAGAGCATCTGCCCGATGGTGTTACACCTGAAATGGAAAAAGAATGGCAAAAGGCAAATGGTCTTCAAGGAGTTGTCAAACCTCCCCGTTGGTCGTTGAGAGAAGTCGTCGCAAATGGTGTTGCGGATGTCAAGGAACCTTTGCGATGATTGGGTTTACGATACTCTATGATTACTCATGTACATTACGTTCTTGGCTGATTCTTTTTTCTGTTTATTACCTTGGCGCGGTCTATCGTTAAGATACCCATTGCCTTGGCCCTTTTGCATCTTTTTCCTTTTTCATTTATACATCTCTTTCTTCTCTTCTATGATTCGGTTCTTGAGATGACCAGTTTTTTATGAGGAATATTTTTTCTGGGTGATGAATGGATTCCACTAATTGATGGTATTGGGGGATAATAAAAACATTCGTTATGGCGTATAGACAAGAGCATTTGATACAGATAAATTTCTGGAAGGGGTTTGAGGTAGAAGTTGTGGAGGATGATGCGAGAGCAAAGTGGTATGGAGTAGGATTACCATAATATTAATAAATAGATGATTGAATGAATGGGTATGGATGGAATGGATTGGAGTGTATATGATTTGGATGCATGGAATGGCGGGGATGAATGAATACAGGAGGGAATGGTGAAAAACGAGGCAGAGGGATGGATTAGATAGATGATGGGGATAAGCAATTGATGATTGGAATTGAGAGTTGAGAGTTGAGGATTGAGAAATGAGAATTGATGATATACTTGTTTTGAAGTGTCTTTGGTTTAACTCCTCTTGCATGTTGATGTCTTTTTGAGACCTGTTTCATCCAACCAATGCATGTCTACCTGTATGTACCTGCTAGTAACAAGTAAGTGGATTATTAATCAAAAGAAACCCCGATACGATTCCGGATTCCGAGGCTTACCTTAGCTAGTTGAGTAGGTTAAGTTGTGGAAGGAGTCAATGTCGTCACGATTTTGGTTGAGAGGGGTAAAATAGCTAGCTTATCGTATCTAGGTTTTTGGGTCGGAATTACCTTTTTATATATTTACATATTTATATATAAGTCACATATAAGTCACTTATATAGATTACGTATATACCTCACTCATATTACAACACTCATATTACCTCACATTACCTCACTCCACTACACATCCACACCCTCTACACCACCCACCTCACCACGCCCCAAAAATGACCCTCACGCAAACGCTCCTCCAGCTCACCAACTTCCGGTCCCCCTTCCTCCGCACCCTCGTCCCCGCCATCGGCGCCGCCTTCGCCATCCAATCCGCCGTCGCCATCCCCAGTATCCTGGCCCAGTCGGAACGCTTCTATGATCTCAGTGGCAGTCTGACTTACTTGAGTGTCGTCGGTTTGAGTTTGTATTTGCCTGGGTTGAGGGAGGGCGTTGTGAGGAGCGGGTTTGAGGTGCGTTTTTGCTTTTGCTTTTCTTTTTCTTTTGGGGATTTGGGGTTAAGTTGGGGGGAGAAAGGGGGAGAAGCGGGGAGAAGGGGGGTGTGGTGAGGGGGAGGGTATGATAATGGATAATGAATATTTGCTAATTGCTAATTGGAAGTATCAGTGGCCTAGACTCCTCGATGCATTTACAAAAAATGGAGGTCCCAATGCTTTGAATTGGAGACAGGTGGTTCTTAGTGCTGCGGTGGGTATATGGGCTACGAGACGTATGTTTTCTTCTTCCCTCATGTTTCCCTTTACTCTTTATTGCTTTTTCTTGTTATAAAGGCGCTTGAATGGCCGGTTGGATATGGGTGGGGAGGAGAGTGTTAGATATATCGGGATAGGTATTAACATTTCGAAAATAGTTGGTAGCTATCTTTTTATGAGGATATTGGGGGATGGTCATGATTCTCGTTGTAAGTTTTTATTCTCATGTTGATGTCCCAAGACGATATACAAAAGCACAAATTCATCTCGCATCTCTCAAATATCCCCCTCTCTTCACAGTTCTCCCCCTTCCTGCCTAACCCCCCTTCGACCTTCACCCACCCCACAAACAACCTAACCCTATACTTCTAGTCGACGAAATCAAAAAATCACCCCCCAGATTCCTCGCCGCATTCACCGCCCAAGCAACCTGGGTATCCCTCTGCTGCCTCCCCGTCATCGCCTTAAACGCTCTTCCCCACCCCCTCCTAGCAACCCTCCCCACCCTAATGCTAACCGATATCCTCGGACTCCTCCTCTTCACCGGGGGACTCACCTTTGAAATCCTAGCCGATCGACAAAAATCCGCCTGGTCCGCCGCCAAAAAGCGAAAAGAACACGATGAGGATTTTCTCACCTCGGGTCTGTGGTCGAAATCGAGACATCCCAATTATTTTGGTGAAGCGACGTTGTGGACGGGGATCGCGGTGCTCAGTGCGGGGGTTTTGGCTGGGAGGGTCGGACAGTTGGGGATGGGGACGGCGGGATGGGGAATCTGGGGAAGGGCCTTGGGAGTGGGGATTGCGGGGGTCAGTCCGGCTTTTGTGTCGTTCTTGTTGTTGAAGGTTAGTGGGGTGCCGTTGAGTGAGGTGAAGGTATGTTTGGTCGGATTTCTTTTCTGTTTGCTTGTTTCCTGGTTCGTCATATATGATGGGTAGTCAAGATCTGGGAAGAGGTAAGAGTAAGTTGGGTATGAGTGAGAAGATGTTATATGTGCAAGGCACAGGCACAGGCAGACCGATGCGTTTTTTCATCAATACTCAATCTTAAAAGAAGCTCTAATCTACGAGCTCGCAAGCGCGAGAAAATTCCTAGTTAGAGATGTGGAAGGGATATTATATATGGATGAAAACATGGATGAAAACCTTGCGCGGAAAGTATAAAGCATTCAACTAATCCGTTCAACTTTCAACCAATATAGTATGATAAGAAATACGGACATCGAAAAGATTATCGGGAGTGGAAGGAGAATACTCCGATGTTTATTCCGAAGTTTTAGGTTTGAGGTTTGAGGGTTTGAGGGGAGTGGAGGGTGAGCTGAGCTGAGCTGAAGGGATGGATGAGGTGGGATGAAGTGATGGGTAAATTCTGAGGGATATGGGAGTAGAGGAGTAGAGGAGGCGGGGAGAGAGGGGAGGAGGGAAAAGAAAAGGAAAGGAAAGGAGATGAGGGAATGAAGGAATGAAAAAGTGAGGGGTAGACCCTTTTGAGTTTTAGTAGTATCATCGTTATCAAAATTACCTGGGTACTATTACCATTACTATTACCATTACCAGCGGAGATATATAAGAAACAACATTTGCTAGATTATAAAGGGGATCTGTGATGGTGATGGTGAATAGTGAGTGGTGATAGTGAGTAGTGATAGTGATAAGTCAATATAATAAAATACAATATAAAGTTTCATTTTCTAATATCAGTAGTAGTTATATTTTAAATAGATGAATAGATGAATAGATGAATAAATAAATAAATAAATAAATAAATAGAATCTCATTCATTTACTACTCATTCACTCACTCACTCACTTGGATATTTATCTATCTATTTATCTATCTATCTATCTATCTATTTATAGTTGATTAATAATTCAAAATCAATTAATTCCTTTCTATTTATTAAAGTAAGAGTATAAGAGTAAGAGTAGATATATATATATATATATATATATTAGTATATCAAATAAAGTGTGATGTATCATGTCATATCATATCATATCATGTCAAATCATATCATATCATGTCAAATCAAATCAAATCATATTTTTTTCATCTTCTTCATTTTTCATTTTCATAATCAATTCGTTAAATACCTAATATACCACTTGCTTTCCTCTTCTCCTCTTCTCTCTTCCTTCATTTAATTCACATCACCCCTCTCCCTTCCTCCCTCACTTCCTTCCTGCCACACACACATAAAAAGAGCAATACAATCCAGTGAAAAAACACGCAAACGCAACCAAAGGAAAATGATGAAAAGAAAAAAGAGAAAAGGAAAAGAAAAAGGAAAAGGAAAAACATGAATAAAATAACTGATCCCGTCCATCATCCATTTTCTTCGTCCCTCCGGCAATGTTATCTCATCTTATTGATCCATCTAGTAGTTCATAAACATGGACATGTAAATAGACATAAACATATACCTTCCTCACGAGTTGATGGCTCGGAAGAGAGAGGTAATGAATATGTGGATGAATATGAACGTGAATCGAAACGTAGGTGATAAGATAAAAAAAAATCACCCAGGACAGAAACTTCGAAGCCTCCCAAAAACCAATCCAAAGGATTCGAATCAAAGTTTCGAAATAAATGAAAAATAAGAAGAAATGAAAGATAATAGCGCTATATGAGATGAATGATGCTGGCGCAAGTAAGTGCAAGGTCATTATGTAGCAGCCGTAACGTCGTATTTTGTCTTTCTGTTTGTCATTCGTTTCGTTGACTCATTTCATCAATTTCGTAGAGTAAGTGGATCAGAGGATTTCTTTCCTCTTTGCTCTTTCCTCTTTCTTCGTCTGCTACTGCTCTCCGAGCATCTTCGGTTCCTCGACCAGCTTAAATTGATACTTGGATCCTAGAAATAGGAAAAGAATTACCAACGTCTGCTAGGTCGTTCACGCCTTCTGGAATCATCCCAGATGATTTCTCTTTCGATGATTCGCTCATCATCATATCCGCCATCTCTCTCTCTTCTTCTCTCTGCACGCTCCCAATCATCGCGTTCTTTCTCACGACGTTCATTACGAACACGTTCACGTTCGATTTCACGGATGCGGTCTTGACGTTCCCGGCGGACGGTTTCGGAAAGGGCGACGAGTTCTTCGACATCTTGCTACAAGGTTGTTAGTATGTTGTTCAAGGAATGTAGGAACAAAGGGAGGGCACTTACGTATCGGAGATATTGGAGAATGTAGTAGAAGAATTCTGTTTCTTCATAATCATAACCAAGTTCCTCGATAGCTTCTTTAGCTACCAAGTCTTTGGTGATTTCAGTCCATAAATCACCCATTCTGTTCTTTGGTGGGCCACGAGGTAATGGGAAGCCAACTTGACGATCAGAGCTTTCTTCGATACGTTCATATTCCCTTTCTCTCTCGTATGTTGGTCCACTAGCATGGCTTCGTGGTTTACGATTGCTTGAGATTTCGATATCCACGGTAGTTGAAGATTCTCGTGGTGAAGGGGCACCACTTTGACGCTCACGGATCTCGATACGCTCAGTAGTGCGATCAAGGCTCTCTCTGAACTCGATTTTTTTCTCGATACGTTCGGGTTCTTCTGCCTTGCGTTCACGCTCAGGATTGAACTTGCTTCGTCGTACACCGTTATATCTCTGCCAAGTGATTTCTTGACTGGCACCTCCGACACCCTCTAGTTGAATTCTCTCAGTTCCAGGAGGAACATCAATGATTGTCCAATCTTTTGTGGCACCATTAAATGCTTCACCAATAACAGCTCTTTCTTGAACTTTACGAGCGTAGACATCGGCTTCATCTTCATCTCGAATGTCGAGATTGAACTTCTCCTTATCAGGACGAGCACTCAAACTTCTTCTTCTGCTAAGATCTATGCGAGTATCTCGGACGCGTAACTTATCACGCTCTTGTTCGAATAATATGGAATCATCATAATATTCTCTTCGTGGGGGAGGTGATTTGGCTTGTTCGCGACTAGTAGTCTTTGTTTTCGTAATATCAACTTCGGTACTGTTACCGGAACGATAGATATCAATTTCGGTCTTCTCGGTTTTTGGTGGTGCGGGGGTGTGAGCACGACGAGGAGGTGGGGGTGGGCTTGGTGCGGGAGCTCTTTCGAAACCTTATTTATTAATTAGTATGTGATTGACTATTAAAAAAAAATGGCGAGGAATTAAAGGCAGACTTACCATGATCAATGTGGCGATGATGTGTAATGATTTCTCGATGAATGGGTGGTGCTCGAATAATCTCGGGTGGTGGGGTAGGTGGGGGAGATGGGGTTGGAGATGGTTCTCTCTCTCTCTCCCTTTCAACAATTCGGGTATGAATTCTCTCCACCTGTGGCGGTGGTGGGGAAGGCGATCTTTCTCTTTCTCGCTCTCGCTCTCGCTCAATGACTCTCTCACGAATGCGAACTGGAGAGGGTGCTGGTGGTGATGGTGATCGTTCCCTAAACCTTTGCCTAGTCTCTATCACTCGGGCGCGAAGTTGTGGTGGGGGTGATGGAGATCTTTGAGTTTCCTTTTCTCTCTCAATAATTCGTGTTCGAATTCTCTCGGCCGGTGGAGAAGGCTCTCGTCTTCCCACCTCACTTCTTCCCACTTCACTTCTTACGATTCTCTCACGAAAACGTGGAGGAGAAGGTGATCGTGGTCTTCGCACAAGTGGTCTGTCATTAAAGGTTTCCGTTTCCCGTTCTCTCACAACCATTTGGCCTGGTTCTGATCGTGCATAATCATCTCGTAAGAAATCCAATGAACGTCTTCGAGGTCTTTCTGGACCTCTTCTGGTGCTGAAGTCAATAGTCTCTTCATGATCACGCTCTCTTACTCGAACTTGAGCTGGAGGAGGGGCTGCTCCTCGATAATAAGTATCACGCTCGTCATATTCCGCCACTCGTGACGGTGCGCCGTGTCTCGACATATTTGTTGAATGGTTTTATTGATACTCTTCTTCTTGCTGATCCTATTGTATTTTTGAAAAGGTGGAATATTTTAGTGATTTCGAAAATACAATCTCGTTTGTTCAAGATGGAGTCAGTTTAGCATCTACGCAGTAAATGGTGTAACTGTTGGTAGATATGAGAGAGTGAAGGAAACAAAGTTAGAGAAAAATCGAAAGTCGAAAGTCGGAAGAAGAAAAAGAACGAGGCTGGAAGATGGACAGGTTTTGTATAGCGTTAATGATGGTGAATGAAGGGAATGGAAGTGAAAAGATGGGATGACGCGAGCTACTTGGAGGGGCTTGCTTCGGGTTGGGCTGATTTGGGTATCTGGAATTGGCTCGTGAATAAAATGGCAAGGTGATGAAAAGGTGGTAAAGGTGGTAAAAGGTGGTAAAAGGTGGTAAAAAGTGGTAAAGGTGGTTTAAAAATGGTAAGGGTTGTGAAAATGGTAAGGGTGGTAAGGTTCGTAAATCAATACCAGTGGATGCCCAGGTGGATGCCCAGCTTGGATGAATGGATGGATGCGTGAGGGTTTTTTTTTTTTTTTCCCGGTGAGTAAGAAAGACTCAATCAAGGTGGGGAGCGGCTATGAGATCTAATTTAGGTGGGCAGCGTGAGGAGGATGAGGGTGAGCGTGAGCGTGAGGGTGGTCTGTAGTTTGTAGTCTGTAGTCTAGTCTGTAATGTAGTCTAGTCTGTGATCTCTAGTCTGTAATCTGTAGTCGTCTTGTAGTCTGTATGTAATCTTTTAGTCTATAGATCTTGTAGTCTATAATCTATACGGAGTAATCTGTCCTCGAATTTCTTCAATTTTGTTGATCTAGAAGCATAAAGCGATAAGAAGCGATACAAAGCTGAAAATTGGTTGGTGGGGGATCCTGCATATGAGAATTTCAATCTATTGAATAATTGGACTGGTGAAATATTTGGCTTGTCAATGCTTTGTTGTCATAGGTTGTTTCTTTTCTTTTCTCTTCTCTTTCTGTTTCTGTTTCTGTTTCTTCTTGATTACTTCTTTCTTCTCTCTTCTTGATTTCTTTCCCTTCTCCTCTTCTCGCTCTCTTTTCCCGTTTATATGAAATGTGAAACTTGTAGATTTCCTATTTCATTTAATTGGTTGATGAAGAGGAAAAAGAGGGAAAAAAGTTGATTCAAGTATTGGAATTCTTGGATTGGAGAGTAAAAGTAGTGAAGTATTTTGGTGATAAGTGCTACCTACTCGGTCGAATTCAGGTCTGATGTAATGGTGCAGATATCCACCAGGACTGGCCGATGCTTTTTGGAGTGGGATGGAAAGTCAAAAATAAGGTAGGGTAGATGATTCGATGAAGAAAAATATAAAGGAAATTCGTATAAACTCGTGATATCGTGAGGGTAATCCCAAGAATAAAATAATAAGAGGTCGGTTGGTAAGAAAGTATAATGTATAATGTGAGTGGAGAGTAAGGTTATTCCTTGACGTTAGATGTTGGGTTGAATATGATGGTTTGAGCCCAAGTTTCTAATATAATAAATATGATGAGCATGAGAATTTCACAAGGAAACAAAAGGTCATGAAGGGAAAAAGATAAAATAGGAGGTTGAAGTCACATGGAAAGAATTTGGAGTTTGGTTCACTGTAGTAATAAGTTAAGTAAAGAACTGGGAATGAGGTCTGTTGGTCAACAACAGCGGCGCCTCTGGTTCCTGGCTAAAAAGGTCAATGTGAAGGTCTACTGAACCGCCCTCCAAACCGCCCTCCAAACCCGTCCTTCAGTTGTGGTTCAAATCCAAAAAGATCTAAAATAGAAGAATAACTCATGTGTGGAATCTAGGATTTGAGGGGCTCAACTAGGGCTGCGCTTGAAAA
This sequence comes from Sclerotinia glacialis, assembly GCA_002162575.1. Lineage (NCBI taxonomy): Eukaryota > Fungi > Ascomycota > Leotiomycetes > Helotiales > Sclerotiniaceae > Sclerotinia > Sclerotinia glacialis. Next base: position 684,345 of record NGKH01000019.1, read on the forward strand.
CCGAATTAGCTGAAGATAATTGCCGCCAACATCATACATTGAAGATATTTCCCTATTCAAATTGTGGGTAAATCCTACGAGAACAGTGCTTGAGAACAGTGCTTGAGTTTCTTCTTGCATGATCATTCCTTCATGAGTGAGTAAGGGCGTTTCAGTCGATAGCTTGTTGGTAGTCAAGACAGAAAAATAGAGGCTGAGCTTCCTTCTCTCTACTCACTAGACTCATGAAGCTTTTGTTGGTCTTGCGACCTGGGCACTCCCGCAGCGGACCATCCGTTACACTGACTTGAGACTTGAAACCTGTACGGAGTAGTGGAGTACAAAGGTTTTGTTGGTTTGATGATTGGTTACTCAAGCCGCCGGGGGGATTGTGAAATGTCCCCTCTTTACACATATGAATGATGAGCCACAAACTACGCCGTACAGCCTATTTGTAATTTCAATTTGTGGTTAACATTGCATCAGAGTTATCGATGCGGCTTGTTGCATTCCTAGCTTGTTGCCTTCCTAGGTGAGAATTTGGTCGGTATCCAAGATCCAACTGTAAGAATTTACCATCTAGGTACAACTAGTGTGAAATATATGAGTCGCTCGTTCATTGACTCTTGCGTCGTATGTCTCTTTTCTCTCGTGTCATGTTCTTGTGATACCGAAATGTGATGATGTATTCAGGTGGGGGGCCTAGAAGTCGAACATCCGCTTCATTCGCTTCATCTGATTGCTGACCACGAGGAAGGACGAACCAGATGAGAGTCAACAATAACTTGTCTTAAGAGTCATTGTTCGGATTGAAATACTTATCCTCCCGACTTTAGAAACCTTCATATTTTTTTTATATAGAAAAGGGCAGTAACTTGAAAGCCATTCTCTCTTCATCTCTTCATAGACATACAGTTCCTCTGTCCGCCTGTCGCGTAAGCTTACTTTTCTTTAAATGTAACTTTTTAGCTTCCAAATCCGCCAATCGGAATTTGATGATGACTGAATGCACCGAATCAGTATGTACTACATAATATCGAATGAAATCAGAAGGTGTAAGGATTGCTAGTGGTTATTGGAGGACGTGAGGCTCCGTCAATATATCTGGAGCCCGGCGGTTAACTTGGCCTGCAGTAAAGCATAAAGAGCTAATTTGTTGGAGGGAAAGATACTCGGAAAGGATACTTGCTGTAAAGCGTGCATACGGTTCTTCGGGATCTGGAACTACAGGAAGGTTTATCTGGGGAGTGAAAGGATATGCAGATGAGTATATGTGAAGTACAAGATTAGACATAAATTCCCCGAGAAATAGAATGTTGAGGAATATATGGAGGCAGTGTACCACATTGATCGAGGGCTCGAACTGGATACCGGAGTAGTAGATCTATCTTAGGGCCATCGGGATTGGTTGTTGTATTGCAAACCTCGGAATGGAACCATAAGGCTGTCCCTCTTTAGTACAATGCGGAAGATCAATTGCATAACGGACTGTAACGTAGAATAGACTCGGGAATTTTGAATGGATGAAATAGGTATTGGGGGATTCATTAATGTCTTGGATTGTAACATCTTGACCAATTTGGATGTATTGTGCTATGCATTTGTAGATAATGTACCACCCGTTTGTAGATATTGCATAATAGGTAGTTGTTTTTGGGTTTTAATAAGTAAATGCTGATCTGGGATTTTATTTTGGTGTGTGATTAAGTTCATCGACGTGGTAATTATGATATGATTATAATTTGTTACTTTTGTCAAGTCCATCGGTGTAGTAATTATGATATGATATAATATGATATGATATGATATGATATAACATGAAATGAAATGATAGAGAAATACAACCCTAATCCCAAATCGTCTCAAATCTCCCTCCTCATCTCCCTCCTCATCTCCCTCATCCCCCCCTCATCCCCCCCTCATCTCCACAGTAACCTCCAACCTTTTCTTATCAGGACTGATTCGGCTGTTCAGGTGGGCTCTTATTAATCGATAAGAAATGTTCCTGCGTTTTAAGCGGGGGAATTAGATGGACTAAACCCAAAGAAGCAATGGGAAATGAACTACGGCAGCTGGAAGCTCTTTAAATTCCATAATAAGTTAGCTACCTACCTATTTCCCTAGTATTTACGCGTTAATAATCACTCTCACACGCGCAGTCGCGCACTCTCCCTATGTCATCGATCGACCTTTCTATTCATCTCAAACTCATCAAATCTTTTCAACCATTTCCTTTCTACCTCCATCTACCTCCATCTACATCTGTTTCTCTTTCTCCTTCCACTTCTCCTTCTACTTCTCCTTCTACTTCTCCTTCTACTTCTCCTTCTACTTCTCCTTCCACTTCTCTCATCTGTTCTTTAACCAATGTTCTTTTAATTTGTAATCGGTATTACATGTCATAAAAACATACGTAGGAACACGTATGGTCCCGCGGGTAAACGCATAGGATAGGAAGGATACCTACCAACAATTTTCAGAGCCTTGTGGTGCAGTTGCTGCGCTTTCAATAATTCGCCGGCACATTAGGCTATCTCCCCATTCACCATGTCACAGCAGCCGCCTCCATCGGCTACTGATCATCCCAATGCAATTGCAAATCTCAATGAAGAAATAAACTTCCAAAGAGTTCTGTTGATCTCCTTGGACGATTCTGCAGAAGATCAATCATCTCGCAAAGCAGAAATTAAAGCTGTGATTGTCAGTCTTCACAAGCAACTCGAAAGTCTCTCGAACATTCAAGCCGCCTCATTTACACACAATCGAGCACCTTCTATTTCGCATAATAACTCGAATGGATGTCCGCCTGGTATAGGTCATTCAAGAATGGAAAACGCACATGGGCGGGGAAGTAATGGTGGTTATCAATGTTAGTTCCATCCGATTCTTTTACTTTTTGCGCAAGGCTATGGCGGCCAATTCACTCACACTTTTTATCCGCCTCCAAATTTTCTTCTACTAGTACTGAGGAAATCTTGTCATATTATATTGTGCTTCTCCATGCCCCATTTTCAGGTAAATCTAACAGTCAGTGTTAACTTTCCCTACAGTCAAGGAAGAAGGCGAATCAATGGAGTCGTTATCCTCCACAGCTTCGACACCTGGTTCTGGAGCATCGATGGCTGAATGTTTCGGTTCAACTCGAGTTGACCTACCTGCTCGAAAGCGCAGTCATAGCAAGCATCTAGATGCGTTCGTACCTTTTGAGGAAAGCAAATCTCGTCGAACAACACCGAGTCCTTTTGCGACAGGTGTAACAACTCCTTCGGGAAGTTCAGGGTATGGATATACTGCGATTGGTGATGGCTACTTTGACCTCACTATGTGTGTCCCTCACTCTTTAGTCAACAATAAAGCTCATGGGTTTTTCATTGTATCTAAAGTAACAAGCAGAATTTATTTACTAACGCGTTGAATTTTTAGGGATGATGATATAATCTTTGACCCTGCCTACGCCATACTCCAGAGACAGGAAGAACAAAGATTAGAGCGGGAGAGAAAAGATGCAGAGTTTGCTAGTACCCTTGCAAATTCAAATAATTTCATCTCGAGCACTCCAATCACTAGCTCGATGCCTTCGGCCTTCAGTAAAATGGGATTCCACCCACAAGCTTCTACCTCTTGCGAAAATCAGACAGCTAAACCCTCCGCTATGTCAAATGCTTATGGTTCCCATGCTAGCAGTTCCTCGGCTAGAAGTCTTCCTTGGAAAAATGCTTTAAATCCCGTTGTTAAAGCCGAGACACAAACATCAACTTCCTCTCAACCTTTGGAATTCTCTACCACAGGTTTTGATGGAGCCGGAGGTATACTCCGGGAAAGGCCTCCTACTGCCACGGACTCCAGCTTTACATCAATGCCAACATCAACAATCCCTGGTGCATACATTGAAGAGTCTGCCAGTGATTCAGAGCTTGAAATCATTGAGTCGACGGCATTTAAAGATAATGGTCGTCATAGATCGACAGCTTTGAAGACAGCGAATGCTTATAGTCATCAAGGTTCAATTTATTCACCGGACACCCTCACTTTAGGAGAGAGTGCTCTTAGTCGCCCAAACACTAGCCGGCAGAATTATCTATACGAAAACAATCGTGGATTGCCTGACTGGGCAGTAAGCTCTGTTAATGGAATGGATAATACAAGTTGGCTAGGCAAGCGTAGTGATTTTTTGCCCATGTGGGCGAGGCATGGAACCCGGAATGCTTCCTACGATATGAATACTGCACAGCCAGGATTCTCCATGAACAGTAATCCTTCAACCACCACGTTCAAAAGTTCAGATACCTCTGGCATGCATGGCATGGGTCGCTCTAATACCACGATCGCACTTCATGATCAATCGCACCCTCTTCCAGGATCATTCCCGGGAAGTATACATGGCGCAAGCTCGGGTTTCACTATCAACTCTTTACCAGAATATGGCATAGGTACAACTAATTTCAACTCCCTACAACAAGGCACGGTAGGTTACATGGGCAAATTTTCAGACTTTGGACAGGATTTTGGCCTTTTCAATCGGTCCTCATATACCGCTGAGATGACGGATCAAATGGATCACGTCATCAACGATCCGAGAAAAACAGAAAAGGAGATCAAAGACTTGTTGGAGAACATTAAAGCTGAAATTGAAATTCCGCTGGAAAGCCGAGAGGGAACCCCTGAAGGATTAAGATATCCCTTGGTAAGTCCGGCCATCATTGGAGTCCTTTAGGAGTTCTTGCTAACTTGAGATTAGTATGAGCACCAAAAAATTGCTTTGACATGGTTAAAACAAATGGAGGAGGGTACTAACAAGGGAGGTATTTTAGCAGACGATATGGGTCTAGGCAAAACAATCAGTACTTTGTCACTCATATTGTCACGACCATCAGCCGACCGTGCTTGCAAGGTATGTCGTTTGGCAAAACATTATGTCCATTTGCTAATAACATTTAGACTACACTAATAGCTGCGCCTGTTGCGCTTCTCCGCCAATGGGGCAGCGAAATAGATACGAAGACATTGCCGGCTCACAAACCCAGAGTCTACATGGCCCATGGAAACAGCAAGAAAGCGACTTGGGATGAACTTCGACAATATGATGTAGTCCTAACAACTTATGGGACTCTGGGTGCGGAATATACTCGTCTTTTGAAGTTCGAAGAGGAATGCAAGCAGGAGGGAATTGTCGACCCGGACGCGAAACAAATGGCGAAAGATTTTCCTTTTTTGGGTCCGAAGAGCAGATTCTATCGTGTGATTCTTGACGAAGCACAATGCATCAAAAACAAAAGCACCAAAGCAGCGTCTTCGGCTTGTAGATTAAAAGCCCTGACTAGGTTTTGCCTCACTGGTACACCGATGATGAACAACATTACGGAACTTTATTCGTTGATCAAGTTTTTGCGTATCCGACCTTACAACAGTTGGTCCTCCTTTGTCAAAGTACGTATAAGGCCTGGTTCGCAAACTGGAGTATTTTGTTAACAGTGATAGGATTTCGGGTGTCTTTCGAAGGGAAGTCACTCAGATATACATATTCAGAGAACCATGCAACGCTTACAAGGTGTTTTGAAGGCCATTCTCCTCCGAAGGACGAAGAAATCTGAGATTGATGGGAAACCTATTATCGTCTTACCACCCAAAGTCGAAGAAATTGATCATGTCGTTTTTAGCAAAGATGAGTGGGAGTTCTACGAATCGCTCAGGGATAAGACACAACTTCAGTTTAATAGGTATAGAAAGGCTGGAACAGTCGGGAAGAATTATTCGAATATCCTTGTCTTGCTACTTCGCCTTAGACAATGTTGTTGCCACCCTCATTTGATTATTGATTTTGAAGCAGCGGCCGGCTCGGCAGAGCTCACGGAGGATCAGATGATTGAGCGTGCCTTAGCACTCGAACCAGATGTGGTGTCGAGACTACTTGCTGCAGATGGGTTCGAAGTGAGTTGATTGGTATCTGTCTGGAAATGTCTTAGCTAATATCTCAAGTGCAATATATGCTACGATGCAACCCCAAATCCCAGTATCATCATCCCTTGTGGACACGATAATTGCCGCGATTGCTTGATGTTGATATACGAGAAGGCGAAACAAGAAGCGCAAGGCAATGATGAAGGTCGCGCCACAGTCAAATGTCCAAGCTGTCGCGGAAAGCTTGACATGGCAAATCTTATTGACTACAGAACTTTCAAGAAGGCACATATGCCACCGGCTAAGCTCGAGGGAGAAGATTATATCGATACCGTCGGCGACCTTGGTGATGAACGCAGCGATAGTGACAGCGACACGGATTCTGACTCTGATATCGATGCTAAACCCGATGATGTTGACGAAAATGGCAACTTGGACGGTTTTATTGTGCCTGATGATATCAAGGACGATGAGGCTGAGCAAAGCGATGATGAAATTGATGAACTTGATGAACTTGAGTTGGAAGTTTTCGAATCAAAGTCAAAGTCGAAGTCCAAAACCAAATCTAAGAACAAGGTGAAAAGAAGTAAGGGTAAAGGTAAAAAGGTCGAAAAGCAGAAGCAGCATCTTTCGATTGCCATGATGAAGAAAGAGGCTTCCAGATCTATTGCAGGCCACAAGAAGTACATGAGATATCTTCGAAAGAATTGGCAATCGTCAGCCAAAGTCGATAAATGCGTGGAACTTCTCCAGCAATTTCAAACAGAAGGCGAGAAGACAATCATCTTCAGTCAATTTGTAACCTTTCTCGATCTTCTCCAAGTGCCTATTGGGGAAAGGGGTTGGAAATGCGAGCGTTATGACGGTAGTATAAATGCTAAACGCCGAGACGATGCAATCAAGCAATTCACGAACAAACCTGATTGTAATATCATGCTCATTTCTCTCAAAGCCGGTAACGCGGGGCTCAATCTTGTCGCCGCATCTCGAGTTATTATCCTTGACCCTTTCTGGAATCCATTCATTGAAATGCAAGCGGTAGACCGTGCTCATCGCATTGGGCAAATGAAATCGGTTCAGGTCCATCGAATTCTGGTAAAGGATACAGTTGAAGATCGTATTATGGCCTTGCAAAAGCAGAAGAGGGAGTTGGTGGAGTCTGCACTCGATGAAGGTGCTATGAAGATCGTTGGAAGACTGGATGAGAGGCAATTGGCTTTTCTTTTCGGTGTCTGAGGCAGTTGAGAATTCTCCTTTGACTCTCATACGTGCTCGATTGCTTTTTCGAAATGAATGTATAATAGTTATGAGGCGTCTTGGGAAGCCCATGATTACGATTTGGCTGGTCCTCTTTGCACGAATTGGTATAGCGAGCAGAATCAAAACAAGGCGAAATTTTGGGATGGAATGGAGTGTTCACAAACACTGGGTGGGGGATATGGTCTGCTTTTATTTTCTTGTATTTTTTTGCTTCTCTCTCTGAGATTTTGATACCCTATCACCATGGCGTTCGCAAATGGGTTTGGATGGATGGATAAATTTACGATGAATCGCGAGCAATTGCAATTGAAGATGGCATGTTGGTATTCTTTTTTGTTTTTTACACCACTCTAATTTCTTTAATCTTGTTGCAGGAGTTGTATACAAACGTTTGTAGGGGGATGGAGATATTGATGAAGCTGCTGTGGAGCTGCAGAGATGGGAAACAGGGCACAGGATAATATAGATACAGATGCAGATTGGAGAAATTGCATATATATCTAGATTTTATGGGCATAGAGGGAAAGATCCTGAGACGGGGGAGAGAAAGAGAGATACGTAGCTACCTAGCATACATGTGCATAATACCGTGGCATAATAGTAAATGATAAAAACAAATTGATAAGCTAGGATTTCTATTATTGACTTTCTTGATTTGATTTGATGTGGTGTGGTGTAATAGGTTGCAACGCATATAAGTATAAGTAGGCGATCGAAAATGATGCATGTGTATAACTAACCAACAATAAAGATTCCACGCCCCCAAATTTCAAATTAAATTCAAGTTCATCAACATCAACATCAACATCAAAGTCCATTTTCTTTCTTTCTTTCTTTCTTTCTTTCTTTAATTTCTTTTCCATAGGTTTATTTATTTATTTCTTCTCAATAGGTATCTATTGTGCCACAAGTACACTCACTCACTCACTGCAGTACCGTAATCAACGATTCAAGTTCAAGCATTCAAGTTCAACGATTCGAGCATTCAAGCATTTCATCCCATTCCTCATTCTTCAATTCAACCCCAGGATCCATTTCTTATTCCCTTATTCCCTTGTCCCCTATTCGTCAATCTCATTCATCAAACGTCCAATCCTTTCCATTCCAAAGTAAGCGAGATGAGACCAATCCAAACCAAGCCACACTATACAGCCAAGTCCCCCAAGAGAAGAGAGAGAAAAGAAAGGCCTGTTGGGGATTTCCTTCAATGGACTATGTATGATACGATATGTATATATACACATAGGGATGGTAGGGGATATTGTATGCATTCATCCACCCATCTAACTATTCGTTCGTCCACGCAGTCAAGTCCGTCAGCCCCTCAGCCAGCCAGCCATGACAAAATGTGCCAAAGATATAACTCATGCAGTATAGTATTTCTCAAGCAAATGGTTCAAAAACACCACCCATCCCCCCACAAGAGATAAGACGATCTGATTTTGATTCTCTTCAAATTCATCTACTATTTTCTTTGCATAGATGCAACTAATTGTCTATGAAGTGTGAGCGTAGAAGTGGAAATTTCGCCGACTACCTTAACGCCATTTCAGAGTTACACAACCGATTTTTTGAGTGGCCAATGTGATGAGGTGTGTTGCAATGTGGTTGTTGTTGCGCTGCTGATTTAAGACGCGAATTCGGTGCCCTCTTCCCAATATCCATGCCCGTTATCGATGCTGATGCTAATGCTAATACCGGTAATGGTTACCATGTAACTTAGGTTCGATTTTGCTTGTAAACCTTCCAGAAGTATAGTATAGTGTAGTTGTCTCACAAGGACGAGGGGAGAAATTAAACGTTTAGTCATCTAAATTCTACTCCTCCACGTACATATACATGATGCTTAGACGAAGGAATACGAAAGTCCCAATGCGCCAAATATAGATGATACCAAAACAGTAAAATCTATTCTTGCCATTGGAACTGCAAAAGATCTTCTGGGACTGGGTGTTGCAGTGGCAGTAAAGAGGCCCGTGAGGATTTCTGTGGTAGTTGTGACTGATGCAGTTCTAGCACTTCCTGAGCTTGCTATTGTTACTGTACTCGTAGGAGCACTGTAATCCGAGGAATCACTATAAAGTACTCCATCGATAATCGCACCCTTTCCGGCAATGATCATATCCCTCTCCTCTTCCGTGCATGTTTCAGGGATGCTGCGGATATAGCACGTATTTGTGGGGGATTCTGGAAGACTTGTGGTATGGGTGGCATTGAGAGGACCAGTGGTATTGTACACTGATAAGTCGATCGTTTCTCCCGTTGAAACAGAGGTGCCCATTATGATTCGAGCAAAGACCTGGAAGGCGGTCTCGGGTTGGTATGCTGGGATACTGTGACCTGCATCGTAAATGCGACTGAAGGATAGATTGCCAAATTGCCGGACAACACCGCCAATATAAGAAGTGTTGGTTATTATGGGAGCGTAGCCAGCAGCTCGAAACTTCGAGGCATATTCTGAAGAAGCCTGTTCTGCAACAGCCAAGGATATGGCTTCACCACCAAACCAATTGCAAATGTAATCACGATCCCCATACATCAATCCAACATGGATCCCAGATTTCACAAGCGCAGCTATTTCTGGTACGTAAGATTTGCGCTCATAGTCTCCGGTGGATGTGAAAGCAGAAACGACTTGAAAATTTGTCTCGGTGTAATTGACTGGTGAGCCGATAGCAGATTGGAAATCGGCCGAATTGAGGTATTCGAGATATGTGCTAGGTGGAAATGAATCAGGTAAATTATGAGAAATATCGTAAACACTCCTTCCAGCGTCATAATATGGTTCCATCACATTCGTTACACAACTGTTATACGCATTGGAACAAGCACTGTTGACACTTGAAACATTACCCTTATTTGTAGGATCCTGGCTTTCCACGGCGGTTCGACATTGAGTAATCAGATCCTTGCAGCCACCAGAAGCATAGAAGTTTGCAGTCGCCAGTTTCGCCCTTGTCGGATTGATGGCACTGAGACCAAAAGTATTATTGACTGCAAAGTCGGGATAGTAAGGGGCTTGAATTAGGTCATCCACACAACCATTAATTATTCCAAGTGATTTGAGTTTGATATCAATGGTTTTGCTTTGGGATAGGGTGCCGTTCGCGCGCTTCGCATTCTGCTCTTCCCAAAGGGTCGCAAAAGCTGGTCCATACTTCCCACCATAACTCTCCGCGAATAAATGAATATTCATAGCAGACCTATTATTTGGAGCATACTGTGGAAATGCTCCGAGAAATCCTTGAAGCATGTGCCATATAGCCATTCCCGCTATCTGGGTAGTATTGGCTGTATTGTTCACATTCAAAGAGCTGAATGTCCCATTTAAAAACGTATCCGCGGGCTGCGAATTCGGAAGAGTTTGCTGTGGAGTATAGAGATCTGTTGTAAGAAGGTCGAGGGAGCAATTAGTAGGCGTATCGTATGAAAATCCGACTTGATTCGGCTGCAGGTGTATACGTCAGCTTAGAGAACTGGTTGTGGCGCACGCATGAAAAGAGTAGAACAATAGTGTTTAATCAATTCTCTCGTAGACAGTTCAGAGCGTGTCATGAGTATCAAAGTGTAACTAATGGCTCTGTGCTTCGACATCAGGTATCTCGACTGGCACAAGAAATCCTCGATATATGCGCGTTGGATTAATCAAAAGGTATCGAGACAAACTCCAAAATGCTGCATACCTGATCAATATATAGCATATTAGACCCTCTATCCCAACCCCAATCCCTAGCCTCCGTCGCAAACTTTCCCTGGGCCACATTGATAACCTCACATGGACCATTTTCGTTGAAAAGTCCAATCATCGAGCTGGAGCCTGGCCCGCCGTTTAACCATATGGTAAGTTGATCTGTAGGATCTCTCGCAGAGATAAACCAAAAGAATGTATTTGTCGCATAGCTTCCCGGGATATTAACCCAACCTGTATATTGTTCTTGAGAATCGAAAACCGTTTGGCAGGTGCCTATGGGTGGAGTTTTATAAGAAATGGTGATATTTCCATCGACCGGGGAAGTTATTTTAGTTAGGTTTGAAATAGGTGGATATTGAGCGAATGTGATGGGCAGAAGCACCGAAAGAAAGAAAGAGTAATGCATTATGATGCACTCATATTTTGACCAAAGATCCGAGGAAAGAGAATGAAAGGGCAATTAAATGAAATTCCTAATTGAAGTTGTTGAACCTGTGAGAATCCTGTGAGAATCCTACGAGAAAAAGCATTGGCTTGGCCCCAAGCGACGTCTTCATGCAAGGGTCGTAAAGCTGCTGTGTCTCATGTCATATCGTTTTGTTTTCTTGTACTTTTTCGAGGAAATTTGAGAGTTCATCGACGATCCCTTATTTAAGTTTTTCAATTGTGGCATTCCGAGATGCGAGAAAAGAGAGCCTAGAGTAAGAAGTAAGAAGTAAGAAGCGGTTCATCAATTCTCAATCTCACGCGCATTCTTTCCTAAGAATACCTTGAGCCCGATTTCATCGAAAATCCCTTTAATAACTTGCGCGCCAATTACAAGTAAGTCTATTCTTAATTTAGCTCCCCGTCCTCCTTAACGCCTGTACTAATGTGGTCCTGCAGTGAACTTCCTGTCAAACCTTCTGTTGTTTTCAATTGGATGTTGTGAATTATAAATATATCAGCTCTACGCCGTTGTTTGGTAGAACGGAGTCTAGAACCTTACCAAGTGTTATGTTATGTGACGCCTGGTTGTTTGTAAGCTTGCTTGTACACAGTAAGCTTGCTTTCTTGGGAATGTTAGTAATAATCAAAGGAGAATCTTATGTTGCCAAGTGGTCTATTACGTTTTCTGACATTTCACGACATTTCACGTCATATTCTTATAATCACAACCAAATTCCTACCAACCCCATACCAATTTCATCTGTCTCGGTCATGATGCCGGAATGGATGTCTAAATGAAGTCTGTCTCTATATCTATAATTGCACGGTTTGCCTGAACAGATATCACAAGACTCTGTCAAATAAAGCCCTCATGGACATTCATTTGAATGTCTTACTGCACCGTTGATGGGTTTCTTCCATTAATCATCCACGTTTCGCATTGCGGTGGCGACACCATTTGTTGTTTTCATAACCCTTTTCGAGAAATGCAGAAGCTGAAAATACTTTGATACGACATACTAATTCTGCGCTGTGTCGAAGCGCAGAGGGAGTTATGGAGAAAAAGATGTGCTATGGAGAAGCTATCAAATGATACAAGGCACCTACTTTGATCTCATGAAATCTTACGCAGGCTTGGATTTGATGAGTGCAAGTGAGAATCTGCTGATAGCAGAGGTTCAGAATGACTGAATGATATCTGTCAACTAGATTAGAGCGGAATAATGAAATAACTTGAATGGGTATTCCGATTCCAGGTAAATAAACACCATGATTATGCAAATAAATGGGAGATATCAGCCTGTCTATTCCATCATATTCAGTCATAGTTCTCCTTTTCCAAGACCAAAGCTATATACACTCATAGAAAATAAGATCGGGTTTGAACGAGAACATTGAATGTCTGTTTTGATTGCCGGTACTGCATTGGCAGAGCATTGAGGACGTTAAATTTCCATTGGATAATCATAGATAACATAAATTCTCAGATTTTGGACCTTCGGGGCTATTTCAGATGGAAAGCATAATGACTGCGAGCCCAATTACATACGGCGCGTCATCTATGTTACTCACGCAACTGGCGAAGACTCACATAATGACTTAAAGATACTCTCTCTCTGTCTATTTAAATTGTCCCGCGTTCCATTCCCTTTGCACTTTCCTCCTTTACCAATGTCTGTTGATCAAGTACCTTTTGGTAAGTAATTTTCTTACCCTGTGCTTTGGATGGAGAGAAAACCGACCTTTTAGAATGAGCATAGTGAAGGATTTCTATACAAGAAGAATACCTTGCCGCGGTACTGGTTCGACGCAGTATCTTTGGCCACACTTCCTCGATATCAACCATACACCAACTCCATATTTCATTATCCACCTTCTCCACGACGCTTCGACCATCGGGTACCAGCACACCATCATCAAAGTTGCTTTACTCTCCCCCTTTAGGCTCTGTCTCCTCAAACCCCCACACGAAAATATCATAATCTCACCCCCCCGCGGCCCCTACTCACTCCACGAAATCAAACGCCATGGGCATCCTGAGCGTCTGGAAGAAGGACCAAAGTTCGCAGACACCGGAAAGTTCGAGCGAGCGGGAAAACCTCTTGGAAGGCAAAGAAATCAATAAATCAAAACAGCAGGTAGACAAACCCAAGGAGGGAGTCAAGTCTGCAACGGCCAATGTCGCCGGTGATGAAGCAGTTAATCATCATGTCAACTATGACAGCGATGATAACAACGAGGCGCTCTGTCTCGAAAACACGGCCGATTATCATTGTGCGGCTGCTGAGCCTCCAGACGAATGGTGGAATGATTGAGTAGTGGTAAACGGTGCTCATGTAAAGTATTTGAGTTGATGCACTAGATGGGCTTAAATCCTTTTGGAGAATATGTGCATGATTTCCCTCCAATCAAGAGTAATCACTCGGACATATGAGATCCTGTGATCAGACGGTGACACTGTGGTAATCCGGACCACAGATTTTTCGCCTCCCAGAACCGGTGATTGATTGCTCGTAGGAACTTTGAAATTGTATCACCGACCATCAACTATCGCAACAATTATTTGTGTGAAAACCATCAGCCATCACATGGCAAGCTCGAACTGAGGGTGCAGGTATAATGGAACTCGAATTGAAATGTGAGATTAAACGAGGGGATTCCCTTAGCCATAGACGAAGATATATGAATGCTTGATTGTGTTATGTGGTAATGTACGGAGGATTATATTGAATGTTATATGATATGGCACGACGTAGAGTGTTGTTTGAGAGTGGGATTATTTTAGAATGAAATCAGAGCAGAAGTATTGTCACTACCACTATGTAAAAAGGAAATACAGCAGCTGCGTCGTCGATAAAGAGCTTCTCAAAGATATCATGTCGGGGGCAATGTTCACTAGTTAGACCCGCCATATCAAGAGATATAACACATTCCAGAATATAGCAAAACAAACAATAAATTCACCATTTCCATCCCCACAGCCAGCCATAAACCACAACCTTCCATCCCAATCGCCGCCGCCCAAATCACTCACTCGAGATCTCACTACATAACCCAGAACAGCACGCGCACATCCCAAAGCCAAACCCAACTCCCGACAAGCAACCGCCACCACAAGTGCAAAATGCGCACAGCTCAGAAAACGATCTTCTCGCCCCTTCCCTCACATCCCATCCCATCCCATCCCATCCACCTGCGCGTCTATCCCGCTTTTAAGATCCCGTCATGACAGGCAAATCCCTTGAAGCAAGTTCCATGCACAGCACATCACAGCGCAGCACAGCGCAGCACTTGCCAGTGTGCTGCCCGGGCAGAGATGAGACTCCACGACGACGGGAGTATTGCGAATTGTGTAGATCGTGGGGTTACTGTGCACTGCGCAGCTTATGGCGAGGAGATGAGATGAGGTGAGGGGAGGCGAGGAGTGGTTCGCAAGATGTGCATTGTTGGGGTGATTTTGTGGAGGGGTGTAATGTGATGTGATGTGTCTGTCTCGATCTGGATGCGGTTATATATGTGGAACTACGGAAACTATTGATTTGTTCATTGATTGTTGGGATGTGGGTGGTAGTGTGTTGTAGTGTTGTTGATTGATACTTGATGGGTAGCACATTATTACTGGAGTACCGTAGGTACGAGTTAGGGAATGGAATTGAATCTCCTTCGCCTCAATCCCTCGATGAAGATTACTCCACAATACCAGAAGCAAGTTCCATATTCCACATTCCACATTTCCAAACTCGTTGCAATGCATTCATGCTCTTCTCCCAAAGCTAAAATCGTAACATCTGGCACCCAATCCGTGTTATGTTACCGCTCCACCGCTACTCCCTAACCTCCTCTCCTCCGTTATAAACCTTCACAAGTCATGTCATGTCATGCCACTGCATAAGCGGCGCCACACCGATCGATCAATCGCACGCCAATACTGAGGCTATTAGTCCAAGTACCAAGTGGGTTTCCCATCACGCAAACCCATGTTTACGAAGAAGAAAGGAAAGCTTTTGCGGGAAGTCTTCTCGACACAATTGCTTTACTTACTTAATATTACTAGCACATGGTTCTAGAGTGCGCGCGCACCGGAAGTCACTATTGAAATTCCGGGATGAGTTGTTAGTGTTGGTGTGACAGCATACTTCGTTTTAACTCTTCTCGGTGGGGTCTTTGCGTTTGTTGGAGATCTATCTCCTATCAGCTGCTTTTGCTAACTGAACTGGGTCGGCTAGTCTGTGGCTGATGATCACGACGACGCCACTCTGGACTCGAATGTACTGTCCTTCACTTCAGTCTTCAGTCCAGACTTGTACATTACTTCCTACTGAACGTGGAATGACCTTTTGGTATTCTGGTTTTCAGCTGCCTGCTAAAGCTCTAATAGTACCGAAAAAGGGACATGGGGTGTTTCCCTCTCACTGGTGAAAAAAGCAAGCATATGAAAAGTTACTCAATTTGAAGCAACTAATGGAATTGGCGGTATGGATTTATTCCAATTTCCCCGTGAACCACAGTGGAGCGACTTCAACTCATGGCTGATCAACCTCGGGGAACCAAGGCCTATGATTTGTAGATCGGTAGGCGGTCAATCCTATCCTCCAGGCGGTGTATAAATTTGGTACGGTGTATAAATCTTAAGTTAACATGCAAAATATCACGAGTCGTCGAATCTTTCGCTTCAGCGGGGGATGGGTGATATGATAAATGGTTTGATGCGAGACGCCTCAGGCGACGCAAAACGCTCTAGAAGACACGAAGTCCCTTCAATCCTCGAGATTCACGTGGGAATGTCAAGACCGTACGCGACTAAGTGCTAGTCAGGGCCGCATTTCAAACGAAACCTCACAGCGGAAGCCGCATTGTGGTAATGCTTCCTATGAAGTACACCCAAAAGTCTAGCATGTTACAAGGAGCGAAGCATATTGCCTGCGAGGCACGAACTCCAATGGAGATTTCCCGGGATCAACCTGATCTTGCAAAGGAAGCGAGCATTTAAAGCATCAATGGGTGCATAAGTGGGATCGACGAGCTTTTGTGGAGCGAAACAAGCACAAAGCAGCATTAGCCCGGCCATGATCTATGTACCCCGAAAGGATTTTGATGTTATGAACTTGTTCAGCAAGAGGACGGACGGGAGGACGTGGTATGCGCCACTAACTGGCAAAAGCTCTTCGGCTGCGGGAGAACGAGCCCAAATCTAGCGATATGACATCTTCCCGCTCATTAGTTTTCATGCTAAAATGCACTGATGTAACCGTAGGTAAGGATGAGTCGTAGTCAACTTTGCCTACTCTTTGCCAGTGCCCCTTTAGCCTCTTCTTTATCGGGTAATTCTGTGGTGAGCATCTAATCTCGGCGATCTATCAGAGTATTCCAAAATCAGGAATGCCACGAGGAAATCGTGACGCAAGAATGGAAATCCTACCTCGGAATTAATGCAGATTATCCAAATAGCATGGCACGCTTGGAATATATTAGTCGCTGTCTGTGATGAAGCAATTTCAGCCTATTAATTTCTTTTCTCTATGCTTCTCTATAAGGACGAAACCACGTAATTAGCATTGAAGACTTTGAAGTATCGGAAATCAAAGAATTAAACTTTAGTAAGGGTACGTATGGTGCATAAGGTGCGGAACAGTTTTTCGATGGTCCAACATCGTAGCTGAATACCTAATGGGATCAGTTATTAGTTGATCTACGGTAACGATTGTTCAAACTCAAAAAGTTAATTCATTTAAGCATATAAGGGAGAAATTCAACGTCATCTTATCCAAAGTTTCCTATGGAATAATCATCGAAGGAATGAGGCTTCCGCTCAGCATCCCTGTGTAGCTGGGTAGCTAGGTTTTAGTTCGCTTGTTAACCTTCGCGGTGCGGATTATTTCTCAAGTTCCGGTCGGTCTGGCCGGTTTCTTGGTTGTTTGTTTCTCTACCTCCTCTCTTTGAGGTTACATGATGATAATTCTGAGAATCTGAGTCCATGGACATGGATCCAATACATGAGGGTGAAACATTGATGTCCTTGTTCTAGAAGGTTTGATGAAGCTTCTAGCGTCTTGGTATCATGGTTCATACAAGTTCCGGCAATATATTCAAGTAATCATGGCTGTCATGATGGCACGCACATCTTTGAAGATTGACGAATCATTGTGCTCCCAATCTTCTATCCCTGGGCAAATTTGAACTCTGATGCTGGGAAAGTGTAATATCCCGTTTCTGGGACGTTAGCGGTTAACAGCGAGGAAGCTAGGGACTTTCCCACTCTTTACATCTTTACATGACATCGTGAGCGCTTGAACATGTAGTTCGCCAGGCTACCATTCAATCAAATTTACAAGACAGGATACCTAGGACCATACAGAAGATTAATTATGGAAAGAGGCTGAGTCGAAGCATTGGATTGTAGACGACTTGACACGGATGACCAGGTAATTTGATCGATCTCATAAAACGTCTTTCTATGAATGAGAAACTTGGAAGAAGTTTGAGTTTCTCCGAGAATTAGCTATCATTTTCGGATGCCCCTTGGTGGAAATTTTGGAAAAGGGCGACAATGCAAGTGGAATTGTGGTGGTAGGCTTGAAATAGTGTCTCCGGTAGTAGAGAAAGACTGGAGAAAGACTGCACTGGCAAAGACAACGCATGGATTGGAAAGTGACCCGGTCTTTCATTCAGCAAATCCAAAGCCATGGCCTCTGGTAAAATGGAAATTAGATCTGACGATTAGACAGGGTTCACACGTTTTAATAAGAACAAAGAAGCATGGTTCCGAAGCATGGTTCCGTATATCGAAGCGCCCTTGGGAAACTTAGGATAGTGGGGGGCTCTTGCAGCGAAGGATCAAAAAGCTGTGATACTTAGACGTCCTAAGCATAAATTTAACCAAATGCGAGACACAATACCCGGGGGAGGGAGATGAACTTAGCTTTTGTCCGAGCTTCCCGTGTTAATTGCCCCGATACAGCAGTAGAATTGAATGTGACAAATCTACAAGGAAGAGAGCGACGGAACGGGGCTACGGCGCAAACAAGGGAGAGGAGAGGAGAGGACTCAAACTTCAGAGGACTTATTATCAAGAGTTTGTCCATTCTGACTAGGGAGAAGATGCTCTTCTTATATCCTTGGGCATATTCCGGTACTTGCGTTGATAGATATCGTTGGTACTTTGGTACGGATGGAAACTATATGATAATATTGATTAAAGGGAACATTAAGGAACTTTTGGAAAGAGACATTTCTTCATTACTTTGGTTCTCGAGATGAAAAAGAATGTCTCAAACCCTTCTAGAAGTTTTCGATAAGCTAGCTAACTTGACGGACCCCCTAGTCTACCCATAGCTAAAGCTGGTCAATTTCCAGTAATAATACTACTGTAAGCGAAATGGCAGTACCTACCACCAGCACTTGTAGCTACTGGGCTCTTCCATTAATGACCCATTGCAATCAATCCATCGACCGAGAAGCCATTTTTACCAACAGTATGGAAGAAAAGAGGTTTAGATTCATATGACGCCACCGGATTATGAGGAAATTTCCTGCTGGCTATGTTTTACTATCATATCTCATCGCATGGTGTACGGAGTAAAGTACATCCCACCCACACCCCCTTTACCCTTTATTATTGCCGCTCCACCCAGTTGATTTCTTTTCACGTTATCAATCTTGACCCGACGATCTATACGTCAACTTCTCAAGGGTTGTACCGTTTATCTCCTACATATTACTCATCCAATTCCCATCATATATTATCGAATAGAAGAGATTTGATCCTCAGATCCTCTAAGAGATGAAAGGCAATTTCGGCCCTGTACACAAAACCAGTTACATGCCGCCTATGTGTGTGTACTCCGTAAATGTGAACTTTGGATTCTCCTAGGGTGCTTCTTGGTTTCCTTAGCGAGTACCAGAGGCACCTATTTTATGAAGACTACCGTGCAAGGTATGCTGCATCATCTCCGAACGAGCTCTAGAGTCTACAGTGCATTATAAGTAAAGAATAGTCACGCGATTGGTATTTTGGCGTTGTGCAATGTGCAATGTGCAATGTGTACAAGATTTTTCCGGATAGTCTCCCGCTCAGGGGCAAGAGCAGAATGACTCCCCCTGGTTACTATTCTATACCGCCTCCTAGTTCTCAAATGTTCAAAACATCCCAGAAACTGCTACATAACCATCTCCTTACTCGCCCGAGCTGCCCCACGTGTCTCGCGTTGGACCGAGGGTTGCGAATGATTTTCGAAAGCTATCGAAGAATCTTCAGCACATTCCGCAAGCTCTATGATTCGAGATGGTGAGATTGGTAAGTGCAATGTCGTCTGTTCACAAGTGAGTTGTGGTACCGTAGCGATTCCGTTCCTAGTTGAATACGCGGTGGGACTAAATGATATGCAAGGCCACTCACTGTTCACAAAGTGGTTATTATACAAATTATTCAGGAATGACCTGCTTAAGGTACGCGGGAGAAGTAATGCAGTCAGGCACAGGCACAAGCACAGACATCGGCACATTGTGGCTTAGCTTTTTAGGAGTTTTACCCAAAGTTAGCTTCACCCATCAATCATTACCTTGTTCGGACTGGTCAACGTTCTGACGGTGTAGCGTACGTATCGACTTATCTACTATCGAGTATCAAGAAGCCGCTCAAGGTTTGCCAGGGTGGACTTCCTCAGGAGATGACTGAAGGTTCTTATAGGCTCAACACGGGTTAATGGATTTAGGGCGGCAGCGTCCTTTGCCACTTGTAACTCACGCAGCACGCTCCTTGACTTTCAAGCCTGGTACAGCGGAGCGCTGGTGAGGTCACAAATCGTGCACCAGGCAAGCACATATGATAAAGGCGGTGGTCGGAGGGTTCAGAGACATTCTAGAAAAGCAGGGTACGAGAGACTTGGTATTCTACAGGTGGGAAATAGCATGTATCGTGGGGCACCGTTGATTGAGGGAGTTTGAAATGGAAACGGACCCCCCTGTGGCTTTTGGTCACTCGATCAGCATTCATGGTGATGATACATGGTGAGTGGTGGACATGGACATGGACAGACATTCTAAATAGAGCTAATTTACCACAATTGAAAAGAATGGCATGGGAGGTGACGAGAGCTCGGAACGGTCATGACATTGAACCGGTGTTGGCATTATCCTATTAAGCTTACCCTTGGGTCCACCGTAAATGGGTTTGAATGACCGGATGAAAGTGGCATGAAGCTGTGGCAATCGACGCGTGCAGTCGAGAGGTTTACAGCACTCGTATAGATGGATGGATGGATGGATGGATGTATGTATGTATGGAATGCGAGGCAGGGTTGATATACGCCCCAGATACCAGGCGCTTACCATGAACCTATAATGAGTATGTGTTGTACAGTACCGTCGATTTGCTGGAGCCTGCGTCAAGACGAGAAGCCATTCATCTTTGAGAGATCGCGGTGACAGGATGTAGAGGATTGAGTCGGATTTGACCAGGGGGACCGACTAGAGGATCTTGGAAAAGGTTAAAAGTACTGCTGGACTTCGCTTCGTACAAGGTGTACTCCGTATGTATTCGTAAATCTTCATCCAGCCAAGTCGAAGTAAATATTTACATATATTAAAAAAAGGTAAGTGGATGGAAAGTGGATTCAGAAGTGGAGGTTTTGATCGGCAAGACTTCAAGCCATCTCTCTTTTTGTTCACCCATTGCAGTTTTGCCCTTGCCCATATCGTATGCCCATGCAAATATCGAGTTAAGGTACAGTATGTACGGGTATAGATGGTAGACAAGTAGATTGATTGTATGTATACTGTATGCATCGAAGCAGCTTTTTTTTTCTTTCCAGTTCATAATAGCCAACCACTGGCAAACAAGTCTTATCTACGCAGTCTTGACTCTGTGAATCCTGTGGTTAATTATATGAATGATGAAGCAAAGATGGTCAAGTAGAAAATATATATATTCGAATTGAAAGAATGAAAGAATGAAAGAATGAAAGAAAGAAAGAAATAAGTGATCAACCAAATGTAGCATACCTAGCAAGTCTTTCTATGCTCGATCTCCCACATTCATCCATCTTGTCTTGAATCTTCTTCCCTCTTTTTGACTTCTCATGTCCCTGGTCTTTTTTCTTTTTTCTTTTTTCTTTTTTTCTCTTCCTTCTCCAATTCTTCTCTCCTAGTGAAGTTCCGAGTCCTGAGTCCTGAGTTCCGAGTCCTGAGTCCTGAGTCCTGACCCATCTGTTGTGTTTTAAAGTTTTAGCGACTCTTTATTATTTTACTAGGTACAAGAACAATAGACAGTAAACCAGGACAGACAATACCCGCATAGTACTTGCAACAAGCGAACCAGGAACTTAAAGCTCCACCAGCAAAGCCTGCAAAACCTAACAAGGCCTGCAAAATTGAAAAAAAAAAAAAAGCATTGACAAGCCCATTGACAAAAGCCTGCAATAAACTCCAACAAGCCTTCAAAGTTCAGACACCCCTCGACCCCTGGTGGACACCCACTATTGCCGAATCGAAGGCCAAAAGAAGGATTCGAAACCCTTTTTATGGCTTCTAGTTCATTGCTTCATTGCTTCATTGCTTTCCCCCCCCATCCCCTCCCAAAAAACCCCTCGACCCGAAATATCTTTGCATCCCCTCTAAGCCTCCATCCCTCTAACCTTCTACCAGTCTAACCCTCTACACCCTCTACCCTCTAACCCTCCCTCGCTCTATCCCTCCATCTCTTCTACTCTTAGTCTTAGTCTTTTCTCAATTATTCCGCATTCCTTGTCAATCGAATCCTCCTAGATGCCCAAGATCCCGCTCTTTGAAAATCTATCTATCATTTCTGCGCCTTACACACGCATCAGAACAATAAAACACTAAAATACTAATAAAAATATACCAAAATTCAAAAATTCATCTGTGAGTTAAGCATCCTCTTAGCATCATCTTCTTCTTAGTATCTTCTTTTTTTCATGATACATTGATAAACCAACCTGCCCTTTTCTTTCTCAATCTCTCTTCTTTCCCCCCCTTCTCCCCCCCCCAAAAAAACAGCAAATTCTGCGCTTGGATATCTTAGCTTATCATTCGTTGTTTCTAATTGAAGAACAACATCAACAGAGCATTTTTATCTTGACGGTACAATATTTCTTATTTTGTTATCTTTAAAATAGATATCGGCGCATTATCAACTATTTAAAAAGAGTACCTGCCGCATTGTATCCCGAGCTTCTAGTTCAGCCCAGAAGCAGCCTCCATCTCGAGATCTCTTCTCCGCCCGCCCTGCAGCAATCGCATGGTTTCTTCCGAGGCATCTTATTAGCCTTCGTGTCACCTCGAAAAACTACCACTACCACTTCAACTCTACCTCAAGTTCAATCCCGTAAGATCAGATTACAATCTTAATGTAAGTGTGCACATCCTTACCCATCACATTGAATGACACAAAACACATTCACTAACATTTGGCGGGATAACTAGTGCATCTATCTAAACATCCACTCGCCTGTTCGAACCTTTCAAAGAATCTATCTTTCTTCTACGACGCGCTTATCGAACAATATCTACCAGCAGATATATCTTTGCGACGCGAAGACTTGGTGCTGATCCTTTGAACATTCGCAGAAGGACTCGAGTCTCAAGTGCCGACACGCAAACGAGAAGGATTATACTTCGGACGAAGCTCACTTCTTGTCGAGAGAACCAGTTTGCGGATTGACTAGACTTCATTCAAGCACCCCCAATTGCCAAGTTTGGAAACGCGCCACTCAAACAAACGCACTTCCCTCATCACATCTCACATTGGCTGCTGATTCGACATTTCATCTCATCAGACGAACCTTTGGCTCGTGCCTCAGACACTGCAGTATCCCGAACCAGCATCTCTCAAAAGAGGTACAAACATATTCTCAAGTTCTGGGAACTGCCGCTCATACGGTCGGTGATCCCTACAGCACTTCCCTAGCCGCAGAACGCGTATGTGCAGTCGCCTCTGAAAGATTTTCCAGCAATATAAAAGTCAAGAGACTTTGACCAGCGTTCCTGAATTGGAATCCTATATCTACATTCTTCTGATTTGGAAGCAATAAAAAAGAGGCATTCAATTTAACCGGCTGTACGGTCGCCCGTGCGTTGTGATTTTTCCCCCATCCCCGCCAACCCAGTGTCCAGATTGGCGGATTACAAAGTAACTGAACGTGGAAATTTGTCGCGGCCATTTTTGATTTTGAAGCCATACAGTGGCCCAGTCATCAACAAGGTAAGCAAGCTCGGATATTTACATATTTACATACATACTTGATCCACCCATCCACTCACCCACTCATACTCACCCACTTTCTCTTCCTGACTCTCCTTTCTGTTTCTTAATTCCTACAAATTTGGAGAATTAGCGGTGTGCACCGTGCTGTTGTTGATGCCAACACTACACACAGCATTGCATTTCCTACCCCATAACAACTTTAGCTAATATTCACTCACTATAGACTTTCTTGAAAAACAGAAAAGCCGCAAAATCCCCAGGATAAAACTACATCTACCATTGTTTTATCTTATTGATCGAACGAAATTCACTTAATCACGTTACTGTACCAATTCACTTCGGTCCAATCTTAAATCTTGCAACTAGGTTGTATTGATATTTTATCTTCTTGCATACCACTCACAGCCTCTCGAACACTGGTTCCCGAGACACAAAGCAACCTTCGAGACACGGTACCATATTTAAAACTTGGTACGAACGCTTGATCCAAGCGTCCATCACATCCTATAACCCTCTTTCGTCCTCTTTACTTTATTTTCCTAGCCAGGAAATAAATTTCGTCACACCATGGATATCAAAGAGATAGTTAATTCGAAGGGTGTGAAAGGAGCAGCGGCAGCAGCGGCGGCAAGTGGTCAGGCTCAAGACTTACACTTACTCCAATCCATATCGCAAGCCAACGGTTTACGCATGTCGGATGCTGCTTCCGATAGAGGCAATTCTCCTCATGGCTCTGAACATTCTCAATATTCTACACCACGGATGGGTATGAATGGGATGAACGGAGCACCAAATGGCATGCGCTATCCTTCCCCTCCTGGTATGCAAAACCCAATGCCAATGATGCAACAACCTTACCGTCCTGATGTTACTTTCGACAATGGAATGATGTCTTCACAACATCAAGATAACACTCGTCAACGCCAGCCTGGTGATGTCACTGTTACAAAAGCCTTCCCTTGTAGCACCTGTGGTAAAGGATTCGCCCGACGAAGCGATCTTGCAAGACATGGTGAGTTTCTTTTTCACAACATTACCGAGAACTAAAGACTAACATTTTCTTCAGAGCGTATTCACAGTGGAGTTCGACCTCATGTCTGTGATTATCCAGGTTGTGGTAAACAATTCATTCAAAGATCTGCTTTGACGGTTCATTTACGTGTCCACACCGGTGAAAAGCCTCACACTTGCGAACGTTGCGCAAAGGTAAGCATTCCTGTATGTCATATGATCTAGACAAGTTTTACTAACTTTAAGTAGCCCTTTAGTGACTCTAGCTCTCTTGCGAGGCACAGAAGAATTCATTCCGGAAAGCGTCCATACAAATGCCCGTATGCCGATTGTCAAAAGACTTTTACCCGAAGAACCACTTTGACGCGTCATCAAAATCATCATACAGGAACTGTCGAAGAGGCTGCTGCTGCAACTGCTGCTGCTCTAGCTGGCCGTCCTGGGAACAACCGACCCAGCAGACAGCGTTCAGATGGCGAGTCGTATTCAAACAACGGATCACCGATGTCAACACCTTCCCCGGGCCGACATCTCTCTGCTTCTCCAAGTTCTGATATGGCACCAATGAATAATATGCAGCGCCACCCTGGTGACTACGGATACATGAACAACAGCTCTTTACCAGGGCATCTTCGAGGTGATTATGGTGTACCAAATCAGCCACCACCAGTTTCTACTGCTTTTGCAAACGGCATGCAGCGACCTACCTCCCACCCAACAGGTTATGGTCCTCCGAGCATTCTAGAGCCTCCTGCCAACATGGAACAGCGTCAACCAGGTAGCGCAAATGGTAGCCCTCACATGACAAACATGGGTTGGCAATCACCATCTCAAATGGCGTCTCCATCGCACAACAACAACTACGTCTATCCCGATCCTGATCCATATGGTGGCGCTGCGATGGGCCAGATGTATTACCCAAACTCAAATATGAGACGACCACAGAGCACGGAGCCAGAACAATATGATATGAAACCAAGAATTAATGAGATGTGGGCTACAGCTCAATGATGACATCACATTTTTCGGAACTTTCTTTCTATTGCCTCGTCTTATTCTCCGGTTTTCATAGCGCAATGAAATCTTTCATGAACTGTGCTTGATACCCTGTACACATCACGACTCCTTCTTTCGTTTCTTTCTGATCGTTCACTCCTGATGTCCGACAGTATTGCATACTATCAAAAGGCTTGTTATCTCGATATTGGCGTTTTTGAGATTCTATTGCGGTCTTATACTTTCCAGGTGGTCTTCTTTCGGCGCGAAATAAGGGTCTCTAGACATCATGAACCAAATGACCTTACTTTTCTGATGGAGCAACCACGGGACTGTGGATCATGGCGATAATTGTGGTCTTGCTCGGTCCCTCACCTTTCACATGCTTTATATCTGGTATCTAGGTTCACGTCACCCCTTTCTCTCCTTTGACTTGCTCGTTCGACGAGTTACTTTTGGTATGAGATGTATGCATTAGCTTATGTGGTAAATTGGTCGGCGGGGCTCAACTCCTTCTTACTTTCTTGTAAAGTGGTATTCTGGGGATGGGTCGGTCTGGTTTGGGACATGGGTGGGGGGGTGGATAAATTGACGGGTTGGTGGCTGCTTGGTGGCTGCTTTATTTTTCTGCATTTGCCAGCGCCGATATTATGTGTGTAGAATTGCCAGTAATAAAAAAAATTAAAAATGACTTTTGTGGCTTACCTTGTGATGGTGTGTGGTGTTGTAACGTGCGTGTGTATTTGCAATTTGAAGTAAAGCTTATTGAGCCCTATGATTTAAATCTTTGACATCAACTTTCAGTAGGGTCAAGATGGTGGTTTCGGGTAATGTCTAACTTTACGAAACGGAGGATCCTGGAAGAAGCTCCAAAGAAGGTGTGAAAATCCAGTTGAATATCCATTGTTGAGATTTTGTCTTTGGCTCCTCGCGGTTACTGGATCTAATATACCAAGGTCATGTAGAAGTACAAATAAATAGTCGGGATCGGTTGAACTCCTTGTCACGTATCCAAGCCCCAACCTTCTGCCTCGGGGCAGTCTACCACCCAAGTTTCTCCTTGCAGTTGAGCACACACTGGCGTCTTCCTTCTGGGCATTAAAAATGACTCGACGCTTAAATCCCATTCCCATTGCGCTGCTCCCCATTCTTCACCCATTTCCCCTCCTTCTTCTCCATGTACTCCACCAACGCTTCAATCGTACAAACCCTCAAGCCCCATTTCTTTCCAAAAGCTAAACATCCATCCCTCCTCAACATCCCCGGTTCCTTTCGGATCGCTTCGCCTGCGACTTCCTCCCCATCGTCTACGATCTCGCATATCACTCCCACGGGTGGTTTTCCAGCCAATTTGCAAAACTCCACCGCGGCTTCCGTGTGGCCCGGTCGCTCGCGTACCCCTCCCTCTCGTGCCCTCAGCGGGAATACATGGCCCGGTCTCCTGAGACTCTGTGGTCCGGCTTTCGGATCCGCGAGCGTGCGACAGGTTAGCGAGCGATCGTGTGCGCTTATGCCCGTGCTGGTGGAGGGGTGGTTGGCATCGATGCTGATGGTATAGGCGGTACGATTGGGATCTTCGTTCGAGTCTACCATCTGCGGGAGATCGAATTGTGTGGTGAGGGTGGTGGGGATGGGGGTGCAGATTATGCCGGAGGTGTAGCGGACCATGAAGGCCATTTTTTCCGGGGTCATGTCGCTGGCCGCTATTATTAGGTCGCCTTCGTTTTCGCGCGAGGCGGAGTCGAGGACGACTATGAATTCGCCATTTTCTAGAGAGGGGGTTAGTTGTGGTTTAAGGGGG
>NGKH01000019.1:711698-784716 GCA_002162575.1 Sclerotinia glacialis
GGGGCGAGTAAGGGATTGGAGAGGGTGAATAGGAAGGAGACTTACTGAAGGCGGTGATCGTGTCTTCGATTGTGTCGAATTCGTGGGATATATCTGAGGAGGGCATTTTGGATTTCTGTGAAGAATGTCGTATGTGTGTGTATGTGTGTGAAGGGAAGGGGGAGTGAGAGAGTCTGGTAGAGAAGATTGAATGAATATGTATTAAAGTTCGCCGCTTCCGGATGATAGTGGGGAGATGTCGTGAGATAGGTAGGTTTCTAATCTAATCTAACAATGATTCAACAATTGGATTTCCTCTTTCTGAAAACAAGTAATTATCGTATCAAATTGGAATAAAACAATATTTCCAAGAATAGTATCATGCAGAAAAGTCGGATTCGTTCTTATATATTCGATTGAAAGGACACGAATCTATCTACAGTGAAAAATGGCTGAATATCTAAAGGTACCCTGAGTTCATGTTGGTTCTCCGATGATTACGAAGATTACGAAGATTACGCAGATTATTGAGGGCGGGATGGGATGTATGAGGAAAGATCTTTCGGGATGGAAAAACTAGGGTATTTTGGTGAGGGTGCAGGCCACAAGGGCTGACTGAGGCTGACAAAACTTAATTAATTTTCTTTGTCAGCAAAAATGTTCTTAACAAATCAAAGTCGAAAGTTTCATGGACTACCTGGGAATTTACTGAGCATTTCGAGCCGAGACGAATCTATTTCCTGGAGCCGATCATCTATCTAATCTCAATTGGTAAAGAAGTTGGGCTTGTCAACTTTCAAGAAGGATTAGAACTACCCATCGTAACAAAACATCATTCATCAATCATGCCCCTCACAATCTCCACGCCACTACGTTCCACATCCTTCCGAAATATCGACCTACTTCTCCGAGCCGCCCCTCGATATATCCAAAACCAATTCCGATGTCAATCTACCACATCTACTGGCAATTCATCCGTCAATCCCAATGAGGTCTCACATTTTAATGCCTTAGCATCAACATGGTGGGATCCGCATGGTTCTTCTCGATTATTACATTTGATGAATCCGCTTCGTCATGATTTTATACACACATGTCATGCCTCGCAACCCTCACCACCCGCGACTTCGGGGCTGAAATATCTAGATGTAGGATGTGGAGGAGGCATCTTCGCCGAGAGTGCAGCCCGTTTAAGAAGTTCGGAAAGCGTTACCGCGATTGATCCTTCGCCTGTAGTATTATCTGTTGCCAAAGCACACGCGAGGAAAGATCCGGCGTTGGCGGGGAAATTAACGTATTTGAAAACGTCGATTGAGGGGTTGCCGATACCGAAGACGGAAGAGGATCAGTATGATGTTTTGTCGTTGTTTGAAGTTATCGAACATATTACGTATCCGTCGTCGTTTCTGGATAAGTGTACGCCGTTTGTGAAGCCCGGGGGGTGGATCATCATGAGTACGATGGCGAGGACGTGGACCAGTTGGTTGACGACGAAGGTGGTGGCGGAGGATGTGATGGGGATTGTACCGAGGGGAACCCATGATTGGAATCAGTATATTAATGAAGAGGAGTTGAGGGGTCATTTTTTGAGGGAGAGGGGTTGGAATAGTCCGATTGTTAGGGGGGTGGTTTATGTGCCGGGCTTGGGGTGGAAGGTCGTGCCTGGGAGTGAGAAGGTGGGGAATTATTTCTTTGGGATCAGGAGGGATGAGGTTATGAGGGTGTGATTTGGTGATCTTTTGATCTTTTGATCGGGGCAGTTGTGGATGTGTATGTATGATAGTATAGAGGCAGACCATCTTTTAAAAACATATCCGAGGTGGATATATAATAAGAATTGTAAAAATACTACTAGGTACTACTATATCATATAAAACAATGAATAGATGAGAATTCTTCCTAGCTTTATTATATCTTCAAATATATTACAGCAACTAGTTTGACATAGTCACTACTAGCCTCACATTCAAGAAACATTTGTTGAGTAATCTAGACGTCTAGATGAAAACTTGAAAAGCAATACACTTAGATGTGCAATAAACCGAATATTTTAGGAGATCCAGTGACTTATCATTCGATATTTAACTTCAGATGAGATAAATTGCGTAGATAGGTGAAATAGTGAATTGGGTTTGGAGGATTTCTTTAGTTTGTCTATATATTATAATATCATTATACAGTATTTAGCTACTAGATTGATATTATTTATTATTCACTTCCTTTGTCGTCTGGACATCTAAACGAAACACAATAATGCTTTATGTATCGCAAAACGAATGAAAGGCCTAGTGAATTATCATTTGGCCTCAGGCACTAAGTACTTGCTCCCCCTCTTAAATCTGATCGCCAGTGCACGGCCCAGCCTCGCGCAAAATAATTCCCCAAACGCGAAACCCCATCGCATCGCAATCAATCCATCAAGTTATCCATTCATCAATTCGTCCATTCCCCTCTTTCCAATCACAAATGCACAACTATCAACACAATGGCCTCACGAACGCCCTCACCTGACCCACGCGGTCGCTCTCGAGCCTCTCGTTCACGAACACCATATTCCAGCGCATCCCGTTATTCAAGGTCGCGCAGTCGTTCTCTACGCCGTTCCATTTCTCCCCGTTCGAGATCTAGATCTGGAGGTGGAGCGAGTCGTTCTAGAAGCGCAGCTGGTACTGGTAGAAATGGAGGTGCGAGATACAGAAGCGAAAGTCGGGGGAGGAGTCAAAGTCCTAGAGGACGGACCAGATCTCGAAGCAGAAGCCGGGACAGAAGTGAGAGTGCCGTCGCTGGTGCGAGTAGTACTAAGGTTTGTTTGCTCGCTGCTATCTTTGTCCCTTTGATCGGTTTAGAATATTTATGGGGAATTGCAGTCGGCGGCAGCGTAAGTCGAAAATGTAAATGCTAACAATGAATTCTGCTTGCAGGTTGTAATTGAGAAACTTACCAAAAACGTCACTGAAGATCATCTTCGTGAAATATTTGGTACTTATGGCGAAATCAAAGATTTAGATGTGCCCATGAACAGGAGTTGTAAATTTCCCTACCCATACTCTAATATCCCCATTTACAACAAATGCATCAGCTAACATTCTTTGAAAGTCAATACCAATCGCGGTACCGCTTATATTCTCTACGTTTCTGCCGAATCCGCCGAATCCGCCATAGCTCATATGCATGAATCACAGCTCGATGGCGCCATTATAAATGTATCAATCGTTTTACCCCGCCGCAAGTTTAGCCCACAACCACCCATGGCTCGTCGCGGAGTAAATATCGATCCGAGAATCCCACTTGGCAGTGTTAGGAGTTCCCGTGGCGGTTTCGATTCTAGAGGTGGTGGAGGTGGAATGGGAGGGGGAGGAAGATTGGCCGACAGGGATAGAGGTGGTGATACCTATAGACCTAGCGAGAGAAATCGTGAGAGATCGAGAAGCCCACGGAGACACAGAACGAGGAGTCGAAGTTTGAGTAGTCGATCACGGTCGAGGTCGCCGTTACCGAGAAGAGATAGAGTAAGAGACAGGCGAGATAGTTTTAGAGGTCGCGGAGGCAGAGGCGGAAGGGATAGGGATGGAAGTAGAGATGGTAGAAGAAGGAGAAGTCTTAGCTACAGTAGCTATAGTAGCTATGATGACAGGAGTCGAAGTAGAAGTCGTGGTCGAGGTGGAGGCGGTGGTGGTGGCGGAAGGGGAAGGCGTTAATAAGGTTATGATGAAGTTTGGTCAATTGCAAATCTGGGAGTTTAAGCATCGAGAGATAACTAAAATTTGGCGAAGGACTGACTGGAAGCTAAGTGGAATGCGATCAAAAAAGTGTCCAAGATATTTACTTTCACACAGCTGTGTACTATTGTAATGTAGCTATGTAGCAAAGGAGTCTGGGATTCCGAAACTAAAAATGGATGAGCTAACAGGGCCAGCCAAAATCAATGATATATATAAAGCTAATCTAGAGTGCAACAAGCGTTGGTACTCTTAGTCGTGTCTGGTGTCCTTCCTGATCATGCTTTAGAAAGTACGGTTGTCCTCACTGTGAGTTGGACATGATTAATTTAGGGTTTATACAGAATGAAGTCTTTATATCTATTATTTTACTGCGTTTATAAGCAGTCATTCTTTTACTTAGATCCCTGTATTGGATTTCTACTCTCTGTAAATTGTATACTGCATCATTCATAGTTCCCATCATGACGGATGAAGACCCAATAATCACAGAGATGTTTGAGCATCACATGGGAGAGGTACATAAGTCCAAAGGAGTAAATATCTTCGTTTCCATCTATTTAAGCTATTCGATTTGTATAATCGATTCAACGCTGTGCTACGTATATATCATGCCGCTGAACGGGAACTGAAGGACATCTGAAACACCCATCTTGTTGGTGGAAGAGGAACAGGGCAGTTGGTCTATGAAGCGGCGGCGAAGGTATGATCAAGACACGCTATATTGAATGGAGATTGAGGAATCTTTTGATCGTCGGGGTTAGTTGTTACACTGAAAGGGAAAGTGCAGTATAAGTACAAATTTGGGAGACGGTTCAACTGGTCAATATAACTGCCGACGGACGTTCAGAAGGCTCGTTTCATAACGAGATAAAGGGGCTTTTTTCGGCAAGAATCTCTCTCCTCGCTTTACAGAACAGTGAAGATTTTATAATCAATGAATGGGTATAGTTACAACATCCGCATGGTTGGGAAGTTTATATAACCTTATTGACATTCACCACACTCCTAATATTTCAAATCCCCTTCTATACTCCCAACCCTAAACTTTCACACCCTACCTACCATCGACTCGAAAGCATCCTCATGGAAATCAAAGCTCCATGTACTCTCCGCAAGCCTCTAGCCATCGGCCCTCGGAATATTCCAGAACCTCATTATAAACTGCACTCTCGTGACGTCCTTACTTGCCCGCATTCCCAGCGAAACTCCACCGCAACATATTGCAATCCACGCAAATTCTCCAAACCATGAACGCTAGCCATATCAACCTGCACTCGAAACTTGGTTGCAGCTCAAACAGGAGAGATGATATTCGTAGCACACTCGCTTGTTTGTTTGTTCCTCTGGGGAAACATACACAAACTAATGAACAACACTAGAGATGAGTTTCTATTGTTCCTTACAAGATTGATGGCTATTTTATAACTCGTGCGTCTCTTGTAGCTGGGTGGCCATCTTAACGTGCATGGATATATCAACAGGTAGTACTCGGGTATATGTAACGATATTTAATTGAGAAATTCTCCCCACAGGGCTTGTATAAGAGGACAAGAAATGGTTTTGTGAAAGTTATTACTCTACCCTGTCTTTTGACGAGCGGAGCAGATGATGCTTCAGATCACACATACATGCATCGTAAGTTACAGTGGACACTTGGTAATATACGGCGGGCGAAAAAACCAGCTCTTTCTATTCAATCTAATCCAATCTGGATTATAATACATTACTATAATTTTTTAACCATCTGAGGATATATATCAATATACAAGAGCATTGATCGATATCATGTTTTTGAGGTATTTCTTTTTTCTTTCTTTCTTTTTTTTCGGTGAAGAAAAAGTGTATTGCATGAGTGATGATTCATCAGATCTAAAGATATACATATACATATGAATGAATGAACATATAAGGTTAGATGGATATACAAGTTCTACCCAACGAATTAGTTTTCTCCATGGCGGGAATAGATACAGATTGTGACATCATGTGGTTATTTGTACAGTGCAGGACGGTAGTGACGCGAGGTACGAGGTGCGAGTAATGTATCTTGAGTAGAGGGAAGCTCGAGGGAGGACTTTAGAGGTTTTTTAAATTTGTTGGAGAAGGAGGTTTGGATATCTTGTAAGTAGAGATTGTACTATAAATATCCCATCTTCAAGCCCTCTTTCTTCTAGTGTTTAATATTACATATATATTCCCCATCCCATATCCACATCCACAAGCAAGAATAAATAAATAAATAACATACGGTACGAATTTTTAGAATGGGTAGGTATTTGGTATTATATGATGCCATTTCTGGATTTCTTGTTCGGTACGTATGTATAAAAGTACCTAATTAAAGAACGGGACAGAAAGATTTGATTTGTGTGAGGAGACTGGCGGAAAGAAGATGAATGGAATAATATGATTTCATGTATCGCTTTGAATTTTAAATAGTAAGGCCGAGGAAGGTTGAATGAACACTCCATTGAACACGACGCCGCCTATTCGTTTTCCCACACCAGACTTCTGGTATTTCATTTCACACTCTCACTCTCACTTCAAGGCGCATCACCAGTGAGATGAGATTTTCAGGCCAAGAAACAAATGATATTCGCTACCTAAATTCCTAACATGGTTACTAGATCCCTGATGCTAATGATATCAAGCTCCTCACTAACATTCACCCCTCACTTATGAAATGACTTCACCTTCTCCATTTCATCCCAACTACCCATGAAGATACCTGATCTATCGTGGATATCTTCTGGCACTACATCCATCATCCTTTCCATTTTGCTGTTTAATGCTTGGCCACCAGCTGTGAGGTGTATTGTTAGTGGTCTGCATATGGGGTATGGAGATATCAAAAAAAAAAAAGAATAGAAATAGACATACCATTTTCAAAAACCATAGCCATAGGCGCACATTCATACAAAATTCTCAGTTTACCCTTTGGACTCTTCTTATCCGCAGGATATGCAAAAATACCTCCATACAACAATGTTCTATAGGCATCTGCCACCATACTTCCAATATATCTTGCGCTATAAGGTTTTCCCCCCTCGGTTTCGGGGTACTTTAATGAGTTGAAGTAGTTTTTGGTGGAATCTTCCCAGTACAGCGAATTTCCCTCGTTGACCGAGTAGATGGCTCTCTTTTTAGGTAATCTCATACCCGGATGTGTGAGGATAAATTCTCCTAAAGCGTTGTCCATTGTGAAGCCATTGACACCACCTCCCTTCATTGTAATAACTAATTGGGCTGAGGCACCGTACATGGTGAAACCTGCGGCGATGAGTTCGGTACCAGGCTTAAGGAGATCTTCTTTGGTGCCCGTGGAACCTTCTGCGAGTTTATGAATACCAAAGATTGTGCCGACCGAGACACCAGCGTCGAGGTTAGAGGATCCATCGATAGGGTCGCATGCTACGGCATAACGGGCACCTTTAGCTTCGGGAAAGAAAATGGCTTCTTCTTCTTCTTCTGAAACGAGGACGGCGCATTTTCCGGAGGATTTCATGGCAGCGATGAAAAGGTCATTTCCGATTACGTCGAGTTTCTTTTGATCATCGCCAGTGATGTTACTTGATCCTGCGAGACCGGTTAAGTTGATGAGCGAGGCGCGACGGATATAGTATGCTATGGATTTGAAAGAGAATTGGAGGGCATGACAGAGAAGTCTGGTATTCTTGTTAGTTTTCTATAGTTTTAGGAAGTCAAATAAGAAAGATGGCATACGTGAAATCTCCGGTTGCTTCCTTAACTTTTGCTTGTTCTTCCGTGAGAAACCTAGTAAGCGTAACAATATCTGTGTTAATGTGCTCTGTTGAGCCTTGATCGCCGCCGTGAGACATTTTGAGGTTATTGAGAAGTAGTGTTTTTGAATTGATGAATTGATGATTTGATATATGTGTAACTAACAAGTAAAGTGTTGTCGAGGGGTATCAAAGTAGAGTACCGTAGGGGGGGTTTGTTTTAAATACTGGACCTCGGGTTGACGCGGGTATGAACTTCGGAAACAGTATTTGCTGATGATTAAGATAGGACGACCACACCGATGGGTAAGTACTTAGCTAGGCAGCTTTATAACGTGGGGAAAATGGGGAATAAAAAGAAAGAAAGGGAGAATAAGAAGAAAGGGGGGAAAGAAAGGAGAAATAAGTAGTTTCCTACTTGTACTTTTCCTATTTATTCTGATATCATAGCTTCAATCACCATGGAGAAGATCGACAGCTCTCATGTATGTACGGAGTATGCTCCATTATATTTCCAAGCCATGAAAGCCAAATATTCAGCAATATTGAATATTATTGAATATTGGAGCTGATCCCCCTCAACATGACTCTCCCAATATTGGATAACTGAAGCAGTGAAAGTCCCACGAGTCCCCAAAAGCCCATAAGCCCCCATAAGCCCCGCACTCAGGTCCCATGTCTGTTGCTTTGTTCGTACCATGCCCCGCGCTAGAATGATCCGAGGAAATGGGGCCAGCTGCCAGCAAAGAAAAGAATAAACACGGCAAAACGAAGAAGAACGATGATTTTCCGGTGGGATGAGAATCAACATCCATGCGGTTGGTAATAGATGTGGTTGGTAATTGTTAATAGTTAGGGTCTCGCACTCTCGCCCCTTAACATCTCAGAACGACGATTGGAGGATGGCAATGGCAGATTCCTGAATTGGTAACCCGATCATATTGAGACTGCAGGTCTGGAAGGAAATCTTTTTGGAATCTTGCGGGCGAATTCGGCTTCGGACGGATATGTCATTACATGATAAATAACTACGGAATTAGTAATGATTTCCAAGTTGACCAATCATGAATTAACTTTTCGTCGGTGAGAATGAGAATGTTTCTGCTGCTTTCGGCTTTAGAAATATAAGGCGGTGAGTCAATCCCCATCGATCCACCGAATGAATTCATATCTTAATCACGTGAGATGGAAAGCTTTGAATGTCAGCCTCAGGTTATTTTCATCCCGCGCTAAATCTTAAGCTAGTCTAGCGCGCGAATAAATTTTTTGAGCTACAAAACTCTGCGTCCTCTTACCCAATCTTCAAAAATATTATTCTTCAATGCAACAACTCTGCTTCATGCACGCAGTATGAATTGGATTGATTCAACTCAATCCAATTCATATCAACATCAATGGTAAGCTCATCAATCTCTTCTTTCCTTTTCACTCATTATGTGATGACAAAACAACAACCGCAAACTAGAGTCTTTGATCCTACGGGACATGAAACTTTTGTAACACGTCAGTCTGATATTGGATCACAATTTTACTCATTTCAGCAACTTGATGACTTGAATCATTGCTAACAATTGAGATAGATGTCAACTTGATGCTTTTCGCATTTGCTATAACAGATTTTCTGATTCTCTTTCCGGCTCATCATTACAATTGTAAGCTACTCCTGTTTTCACTTTCTTTTCTCCCCCCACATATAATTTGTGATGATGATCAGTTTGTGCTTTGCACGCTGGAAATTACCGACTGAAGTCCTCGGACTTTTGACGACAAAAAAGGCTGTTACTGAGCAAATTCTCCCAACTCAATTTTAATGAAGAAAATATTTCTGTTGAATTGATGCTGACTATGTTCTAAGGTTAGATGAGCCCAATAATTAAAGAGGTACGACTTAATTCTCCTCTCAATTTTCCACACCACACGACCGCATAAAATGATGAATGGCACTGGGCTCCGACAGTTCCAAAATTGTTCTGGTCTTGATGGATATGCCATTTTGCGGCAGGCCTAGAAAACCTCGCCCACTGATTTCAGTCATCTTATCATGATTTGTTGTACACATGTTTGATATATGGTTTCTGATTTTGGGAGCATAGATCGTTATGATGTCTCAACTGCACTTCGTGTGTTCCAGGTCTTGATTGACTATGGCGCACCAATACCTTCTCCTGTATGAATATTCACGCTTTAGGTAAATAAACATTTTCTCTTGCACTCCATACTTTTTATGATGAGCATTTTTAGATGACGAGTCTGATTGGAGTTTTCCATGTTGACAACATCAAAATTAAACCATTCATGCCTTCTGAATTTTTTTTAGACAAAAATCATTATTCAACGTGTACCGTGTCAAGGCATATGCTAACATCAACCTTTTTAGATTTTCCAAGTGCTGCAATCCTCAGGTAGTCGATGTCTTGATTTCAACCTATTTTGGTAAGGAACCCCTCAACAAAATTTCCCGGCAGCCTCGAGCATTCTGATGACATCGATCGACAAATGACAAGCATATGTCCAAGCCTCACGGTTGTGACGAGCCTATCTTAACTGAATATGCTCACGCCCTGATACACTTTCGTTATCAAATCATGATCATTGCTAACGATTATCGTTCAGATCCGTGACTGTAATGCCGGGTTAACTGGGGTTGAATCATCGTACTGCATGATGTGAGGTATATATTACATGGTATGTACTTTATCCACATTATACTTCCATCCCCTTCACTTATTTACATGATGATTATTTTATCACGACGGTCGACATATCCACACGTTGGTAATTGATGAAAACGCCTATGACTAGGCTTTGATCTGAAATTTCATTTCTGTCTACATTCCCAATATAATTTCGCCTTGAAATAATTGCTGACAATTTGAAGATGCAGAATTTTTTTATATTGAAGTTCATCTGTTCATCTCCGTTCCTGCGGACATGTATTTTCATTGCGAAGCTTGGCTTGCCATGTACGTGAAGAAGATATCAAGGGCATCTTTCAGGACTTGCAATATATCGCCATTGCTATCATTTCAGCATGCTGTCTCGGCAACTCGACCACACAAGAACCAGCCAAGTCTTGAGGTTCTATTTGATTGACACAAAATGTTCCAATGAGCTCGCTGTTGAAATCTACCTCTATAATTATAGAGGAATATTCATATTCCATTCATATATACCCATCATGAATCCAAAGTGTAAAACCTGACACCGTTACTGCCTTCGTTACTATGGCCATTTCCCATTCCAAAATCAAAACATTTATCCCACATTAAACACCATGACCCATTCATTACCCATACATTACCCATATCCCAGCCAGCCAAAAGTCTGCCAAAGCAAATCCAGATGCAAAAGCAAACGCCCGAAACGCTCCCAAAAGCCCTAACACTCCTTGGTATCTATCATTCATTCATGTTACTATCGCCGTGAAAGGACTCTCGCCGCCCACCTTTCTCCCTATAACCAACCCATCTACAGAATAACCGGCGCATTCAAAACATCATTCGCACCACATCAACCAATCCGTCAATCAATCAAATCAATGCAATCCTCCCTGTGCATCTCCCGGAAATGCGCTATCCAGCGCCATGTAATCCAATAAATCCATACCACCTACATTAACTCCATCTGCCGTCTGGGTAATATTTACCTGACTATTGAGATCTTGATAGAAGGCGGACCCTGGAGGTAAATACCACATTTCATCGCTACTGTTATTATTACCCCAATCATTATTGCCACCCGAGAAGCCGAAAATTGAGTTCATGGAGTCACCGTTGAAGGATGACCCACCTGTGGTAGCTGGGTAATGTGTGCCGGCGTAAAAATCGCCTTGATTGAGGTCGTATGGCGTGGCGGAGAGGTTCAGATCTGTGGAAATTGCGTGGTTAGAATGAGATTTTGGAAGGTTGTGGATAAATTTCACTTGCCTGGACCATTCGAGGAATGGTAGTTTGGCAAGCTGTCATTCCAATCCCGGACTGGGTCAGCTGGGTCCCTTCTCAGTCTCTTGGGATCTAAATCCTGAGGTGGTGCCGGAGTACGAGTTCTACTCGCAGGTTCTCCTGAGAGGGCATGTACTTCAGGGGCGCTGATAAATCGACTACGAAGCCGCTTGGTCAATGTTTGCAACAGGTCCGCAAAGCGGATGCCGAGATGGACATCATCGACTACACAAGTACGAAGCGCGTCAACAGCAGAATCCATAAGGCTGATACTGATCTCAACATCATGTTTAGATGCTCCTAATGCAAATGTCTTCAGCAAAAACATGGCACCACTTATAATTCTGAAATATGTTCGAACGGGAGCATGTTTCAGGTAGTCGTTTGGTAGAAGCCCCTCTACGACGGTACGTAAAAGGTTGCGACATCCTTCAACAACTTCTCTCACATATGCCTGGTCTGTAGCCCCAAAACCGCCAAGTCTTGCCAAAGGTAACTTTCCAAAGTAATTTTGAGTCTCTGGGGACATGGCACTTCCTACTGGTAAACCCAAATCAGCGGCAGTGCTTGTTCGATTGGTTGCATTGCTCGTGCATCTTTCGACAACAGCCTGTAAAGAAAGAGAATTGATGTATATTCTAACATATTCGTACTCGATAGTCAGAATATGCCGAATGTATGGAGGTAGTCCAAATCTGTCAAATTCGCGTTTCCATGAACTTAACATTGGTTGGAAATCTTTCAACAGATCCGTGTAGCTACCGTCCTGTATAATTCTGGTTGTGTATTGCCTAGATCTAAAGATCCTCTCGTTCCCAATGCGCATAGCGTTACTGATTCCGGCCCAGCAATGAATAATTTGATCGTCCAATTCTAAGTCGGGAATATAATTAAAATTCGTAGCAGCGGTCGTATTGGTGTCAGGAGTTTTGCCATCGGTCGATTGCCTGCGTTTTCGCGGAGCAAATGCAGGATCTGTTTTTCGTAGATTTTCAGGAACCATGTTGGTCCAACCTAAACGTCCAGCTAATTGCGTCACATAGATTAGCAATAGACGTTTAATTCTCGCTGCTCTTAGTCGATATGACTCTTCGTTATATTCTGGTCGTGTCATTTCTCCACCACCAGCCAACGATTCAACAATATCATCGAAAACTCCTAGTTCGTAGCCAAGTCCCATGGCGGTACTCAACAACATCCAGCACATTCGATCACTTCGCCAAGCAGGTTCCAACCAGCCTTCAATTCTTCGCCCACCCACCCCACCAGGTAGACGGTGTCCGCCTTCATCGTCGGTATTATATGCATCTTCCTTGTGAGGAATAGGCAACATAAGTTCGTCGGTTGCTTCAGCGGGAGGGAAGTGAAGAGCACGAGGATGCCACTCTGTCAAGATCATAAGACTTTCAATGGTACCAAGGGTCCGAAGACTTCCTTTCCGCAGTCCTCTCCATGGTGCAGTGCTTGATGTGAGAGTAGCCTCCGCTCCAGAGCCGCAAAATCCACCACCGAATGCCTCTTGACCCCAAAGACATCTCTCAATCATGCCTCTAAGATAGGTCCAAAGCTGCTCATGAATCGCATACGACCTACAATGTCCTCCGGCCCCGGCTATCTCCATGTACCGACTTGAAATTGTCAATAAAGTTACTGTGAGGATTGGTTCCTCTGTTAAAAGCATTGGATGGGTGTAAGGCTCTTTGAAGGTAGGTGGGGAAATAGGTGTTAATGGTGACAAAAATTCGTAATAGCTATTCAGTCATTAATTCTGGTATGCATCAGAAGTAAAGGTAATGCTTACTACGTAATGTATTGAATAGCTTCCACCGCGGTGAACCATCCTGCGCGAACAAATCTGAATCTCGACCAGGCTTTAATTGCATCCTGGTATCCCAGATCATGGTCTCTTTCTAAAGGAACGGTACCTCCAGATGACAGTGTAGGATCAATTGAAGCATCGGGATGTGCGGTTGTGTGTCGCACGTGGCTTATAGGAAACGTGGTATTTTGAGGCGTAGGGCCTCGATAGCTCTGTGAGGCTGATTGTGCTCTATGTCCAATTCTAGGAGATTCTTGGCTAGTGCTATCTAGTCGGGCTCTTTTGTGACCTGGGCTACTGAAAACATCAGTATAATTGCTTCGTGGCGGTTACACTTCCAAAATCCTAGCTGAACGCAAGATACCAAAAACATTTCCTCTTTTTTGGGCTGAACACAAAAATTGTGGTAATATGCGAAACGACGATGAAATTCAAATCGCCCCTGATGAAAGGACTCAACAAACCTATTAGTGGCAGCTTTATAGAGTAGATCCAAAGCATCGTGTGGGCCATAAACCTCTTGCCTCATAACTTCTTGCGCCTCCGGGTTCTCCACGTTCTCATCTCTTTCTTCTTGTTGCCGTGATTCCGATTGAGGTCTTCGCAGGGGCTGAGTTCTTCCAATCGAACCACCTGGGGTAAGAGGAGGTCCAGGATCCATGCGCGCACTATCGGGGAAAGCGCCGGTCGTCGATCGAGCAGAAGACGGCGCTCCCATGGAGGCTTGTCTGAAGGATGCGGGAGGAGAACCGGGAACCATCTTTCGACCATTGCGCGTTACATAATCGTCGGCAAATTCATTATCAACACTATTCTCTCTGCTGCCATCAGCCTTCCTCTTTCTTCTCGTAGCTGAAAAGTAGCATTCTTTACTTTCGCGTCGACATCGTACGCATGGCGGATCACTGGGATTGTCGACACTTCCTAAATCGCACCTCACTTTGCGACGACGACTGCAATTGCATTAGCCCCTGAGATGAGATATGCAGATAAGATGGCCTACCATGGTATGCAAGCCTGGTAGATTCTTTTATGATTCCCTCCTACTTAAATATTAGTCTGCATGTACAAAGTTGTGTGTGACAATGG
The DNA here is from genome assembly GCA_002162575.1 of Sclerotinia glacialis. Classification (NCBI taxonomy): domain Eukaryota; kingdom Fungi; phylum Ascomycota; class Leotiomycetes; order Helotiales; family Sclerotiniaceae; genus Sclerotinia; species Sclerotinia glacialis. Next base: position 725,989 of record NGKH01000019.1, read on the forward strand.
GAATTTCAATAGAATATTCCGGGATTGATCCACTGACCAGTCTGCCCTTTGGAATGCTGCTGACCAGTAGAAGGTGTGGCATCATTATCAGGCTTACTTTGATCCTCCTGCTGTGTAAAATTGGTCGTTGGCGCCGACATGATAATAGCAAAAAAGAGCAAGCTCAGTTGTGTAAATGATCGAAGCTCATTCGGTTTCCCACGGTTTAGGCTTGCGATGATTCCCGAGATAAAAGCGTTACAAACCGTGAGACAGACAATTGCAAGCACCGATTTTAATAAGCGTAGATAAAAGGAATGGTTTCCATTTATTAATTATTTCTTTTGATCCTTCGATATGGAGAAGATTGAAATACCATATCGTTGATTGGGTAGATATAAAACTTATGAGTTCTCGAGTTTGTCTTTGGGGATAAATGTAAGTGGACAAGTCAAATTGGACCGTTAAATTGGACATCTCATCTCTATGAATGAATGAGTATGTTTCGTTATCTTTTTCCACCTTCCACCTTCCTTCCACCTTCCTTGTACGAGTCGAATTACATACAAAAAAGTAATTGTCTAGCCCTTTTCGTGAGGCTGCATATCCGAGGCTACTGAGGCTACTGATTTTCCATGTAAGGGCCGGCCTGGTGAGCTGGGTATATATTTCTATTTTGGATAAATCCATATTCATCTTGCGCTTAATGAATGAAAAGTATTTATTTTATATACCATTAAAAAACGATCTGGATAAATAGACTGATAAAATACAGATATATAACAATTTCAGTTTTATTAAAATAATCTATCTAGATCAATAAACTAATAAAATAAAAATATATATTAATTCCAGTTTTATTAAAACAATCTAGATCAATAGACTAATAAAACATAGATATATATCAATTTTAGCTTTATTAAAACGATTTAAATCAATAGATTAATAAAATACAAATTATAACCAGTTTCAGCTTCATTTTCAACTCCCAGGACCTATTCCTGATTAAAAAACGCCAACCGTTCAATTCCATCATCCTTGTCACGGGTTCACTACCCGTTCCTAGCTAGGTCACGTGTAGCTGCCTTAAGGCATCCACACCTTACTATATAGTCGGCTCTCTTCCAGAACCACCCTTTCTTCCTTGTAGAATATCATATATCTCACCTATCACTTATAAGGTCCCTCTGCACCGTGATAATCCTACCCTAATATCTCACTCAATCTTACCATACTCCGTCAGACTCTCAATTGATCCATTTCCTCTCTTTCCTCTACCGTCCCTAATACCGCAACCTTCCCAAAAGCCACCTCCTTCTCCCTCAAATGAAACACGCTAAACCAATTTCTCAAAAACCCACTTCCCAAAATAATACTCCTAACTTCTCCCTCCTCCTCTTCCCTCTCCATAAACAACGACACGCATCTATGACCTCCTACATCTTCCCGGTCCACTTCCAATGTATACTCATATGCCGTTAATGGGAATTCATGCTTGCCGAGATGCAGAGTAATAGTGGGTAAAGAATCACGACGGGAACAAGGAATCGAGGGAGGGATGTCATGGCCGCGGAACTCCATTTCGAGATAATTGTGCAGGGAAAGTACGAGGGGGGAGGGAAGCCCTATGCCGGGGTAAGATGTTTCGAGGAGGGCGATGTAAGGGCGGAGGTTGTAGGAGGATGATGTACCCGAGATGGTTAGAGATCTGCAGGGGATTTGCCAGCGGCCGGTGATGAGATCTGGAAAGGCGGTGGGCCGGTTTTGGGAGATGGAGGTATGGTTCAGGAGCGGAAGGCGTTTTAGGGAGCCAGTGTAAAGGGTATGGTCTATTGTGCCGAAGGTGAGGAGACCAGGTGTGTCTAGGATTTGTGGAAGGAGAAGGGTGAAGAGTGGATTTTGGAGAAGCTTTTGAGATTGAAGGTTAATTAAAGGATTGGAAATTGAGTTTGGAGAGTGCGTGGATGACGGGGCTAGTCCAAGAAGTCCATCCCATTCCAAATTACCCCAGTCGGGATCCGTGAACCGTCCTATGCTATCGACGGCGCCAAATTGTTGTGAGATTGGAAGACCGGCGAGAGTAATGGTATCGGAGATTAAATCACCATATGCAGAACAGCGTGCGTAGTCCATGGCAAAAGGAGTATCTATCTTCTTTTGCGTGTTCGATGAAGAAGGATTGTAAAGCTGATGGGAGTGACATGTGGTCGTACAATGGGTTGATGGTATGAACACGTCATTATCGGAGATAGATAGAAGGGCTCGTGAGTGCTGTGACGGGCTTCCAACTTCCAGATCTATGACATATAAAAGTTCGTTCCAGTCCTGTACTTTGATCAATATCATCATTCAATTCTCTATGAATGGGCCGAGAACTTACCCACTCCGGTACTCCAGTCCCGTACCTTGCTCGTCCATCATCAACTGTCCCTTCTCTTACAGCCGACAAATATTCTTCATCATTCTCTACACCTCCAAGTGGACCTTTTAACCTCTTCTGCCCACTTTCATCACGAGTGCTCCGCCTTAAAGCCCTGCCCGCCTTCCTCTTCACTTCATTTTTTCTGTGACTATTGGTTCTACTTCTCGCAATCCTATCTTCTCTAACCGCTGCCCGTTTCGCTCTTGCGTATGTCGAGTTTCTTGTTACAGAGTAGATTGGAGTTGAAAATATTTCCGCTTGGATTAATGTAACTGTGCATGCCGCACATACCAGTCCCAAGTCCGAAATCTTCATGTTGTTTTCTTGCCTTGTGTTGCTGTAATTTCTTTCTTGTCTATGTGATTTGCGCTCCCAGGCTGAAGTTGAGAGATATTGTGGAGTGACTAACTGAGCCTTGCTTTGAGTAATGCTTCGTGAATCACTACAATTTCAAATGATACAGTACCAATAACTAGTGAATGAGTAAATAGGACAGAACCGCAAATAACGTGAATAAAATAGATGATAACAGGAGAGCAAAACACAAAGATACTGAAAGCAAACCTTCGAGGGATGAACGAGGCTATATCAACAAAATTAGCCAATTCAAAGTGATGTTGTTATACGCCATGTCATGGTTACAGCTAGCTGCGCCACCCCTGACTTGTTGATGCTTGCTATTTCCCTCGCAGTACTCCCGGATCATTTGTCGCCGTATGCATGATCGCGACGATGATATATTTTTAATCTTACCCCATACCTAGACATGTTTTAGAAAACCCATGTCAATTGTTAAATGTATTGGTAACCAGATGCCTGAAGTTATTAGTTCGAATAGGATGATGAGAAACGCTCGGCGTTAAAATTCCAGTCGTTCGGGTAAGCGCCAGAATGATGTCCAGAATTAGATTGGCGCGGTGATTTGGCTGTTTGGCCTGCATGTAACCGCTCGGGCTTCGATGCGGCATTTCCAGGGGAGGCGAGCACGTGTTATGTATCTGCTGTGTATCTGCTGTGTATCTTCACGTAGTTGGTATCTTACTAGCTGTTTCGTGAACACCCAACGGATGATTGATAGATACTCAAGTGGCCATTTTGCAGTCTCGTAAATACATCTTCCGGCCCATATTTTCGATTCAATGCCTGCAAATATCGCCAAACTGTTCTCCCCGTGATATCAGAAGATATTCTGCATGCAAAACTTCTAATTGTTGAAGACAATGAAGCATCATTGAACTCGGGTCAAAGATTGAACACATTTGCCGTATTAATATTTGGAAAGTGTATTTGGTTGGATAGGTCTCTCGCAGGTAACGACACTACTCGTGATGAGTTTTATGCTCACAAGCTAGTGAGTAGGAAGAGCCCTACCCCTTTAATATAAATCCGACAAATTTATCACGGAGATATTCCAGCAATTTCTACCAAACATTAATCTTGCTCCGAGCACTTTCCCCCAGATCCAGAAGCTGACAGGACTTAAAGCATTCGTCTTAAATACTGGATGGAAACGCAAAGATTTGCGATACTAAAAATTGATGCATACAGCACAGAACTACTGTAAATTTCAATGTCAATCAAAACTGTCTTCTCGAATTCGAATTTAAACCCCTTATCCATAATAGCGATATATTCATATTCTAGAGTGAACCACAGCCAGCCTAGAGCAGCTTCAAAGGTGTCTAAGAGTTATAACTCCCTCGCAGCAATCGCGCGAAGGGATAATCACTGCTAATCAGGTAGGTGTAGAGAAAATGTACAATGTGAAGTATGTTGTCCTACGTATTAATGATAGGAAGTTCCGACTACCTTTCTTCGAGCGTCAATGGACTTTCGTTAATAGAGCGATTAAAATGTCGACGCGAACGAGCCTCGTGTAGATGATGACGCTCAATATCAATAACATTCCCAACAATATTGATTTCGTCCGAGAACGGAAACCGCCTCAATAAAACAGTGTTTTAAATCAATCAAGACCCACATGCCATCACCTGCTGCCAGGACGCAGTGAATGATGTCGAGATTTCCACAAACCCCTTTCCTCTACTTTTTCTCCTCACTCCTCGAATATCGACAATACAATCACTCCTAAATGCGTCTCCAAATTGTGAGCTTCCCCAATTCTGGCCTAGACTATCGACTTTGAGCATCCAAAATGTCAGCACTCTCTTCCTGCGCCCATGTGTGGTTCCAGCAGCGCCAAATCGGAAAACTTCCACCACTATATCTCAGCAGCCGCCCCTCAGAATCTAAATTGAAGCATATGGAACACCATTGGGACAAAGTTATTCAACAATACCGAGATATGCCCGATGCAGACGCATTGGATATCATCATGCTCCAAGAAGAGCTGGAGAAAGGAATGTCGAAGGAAAAGAGAATGGCGGTGCAGGAATATGTCTTCAATGTAGAAGATTCGGAAAGGAGAGCTATGTTGGAGGTCTGGTTGGCGAGGTTTCCGGGCTTCATGTTGAGGACTGATAGATTGGTGGATTATGGAGTCGCAGATACGAGGAAAAAGGCTGTGGCTTTGAGTGCGTGGCAATCATGGCTTAGGGAATGGAAACTTTGGTGATGCGAATACAAGGTGTGGATGTGGAGATGTAATCGATTCAGACACGATACGTTGGTTGATGCGAGAGATATAAAGCGGTGTGTTTGTTTGCGGTGGCAGGAATCGAGCAGGTGTGTTTCGCGAAGTGGTTATATTCTTGGGAAATTGAAGGGATAAAGTGAGAGTTAATCGTCAACGTTACAGACGCAGAGAAATCTTGTCGGAAAGTTATCTTTGCAACGATACAACATAACATAAGCCGCCCTCACAAATCTCTCCCGAGGCTTAGTTTGAACTGATACCAGTGATATGCGAGATGCCAACCGGCCATTCACTTCCTCACTCACCCATTAATTTAACCCCTTTAATCACCTACTTCCTCATTAACTTCACTACCATCCCATTCAACTACCCTTTCATTTACCCCTTCTACCACAGGAACAGGCTATTTTGAGATTTTCAATAGTTTGCCTAGCCAGCTAATCATGAGCAACGGCTTGATAGGATAGCCTTTCTATGGTAAGTTGTTTCCAGAAGATCAGCCAATGAAAGATTGGGCAAAACATGGGTGGAAGAACTTTGGCCAGTATTGCGACATTCTTATATCATATTTTTATCTAATACGTTACAAATCTAACACTTTACAAATCGATCCTGGAGTAACTCCGTATAGGCCGCACTAAGCACAATAGACGCTATCTCGCTATGACAGCTTTTACTAGCGGCGAAGGCTACGAGATATCCCATCTGATCGACAATTATGATTGGGCTTCCTTTAACTCTCGATCGTCCAAGATTTATCAGCAACAATCGAATGTGCATCTGCACTCGATGCGTCCCTATCAGCCGGAATTACATATATGGCTCATGATTTTCTTAATCCTCAACCTGTCGAAAAAGCAGGTGTGTATCTATTCTGCTGGATCATGCATAACTACAGCAAGAAATACGCGGCAAATATCTTGCGCCAGCTCAAACCCGCATTGAAGAAGGGAGCCGGACTTCTCATTAACGATTATTGCCTGGGAAGAGCTCTGTAAGATTGGAGAAAAGGGGCACGAGGACTATGGTAATAAATGTGTTGGCGATGATGAATGCCCAAGAAAGGGCGGAGAGTGATTGGGTTGAGTTATTTGGTGAAGTCAAGGGTTTCGATTTTTGGGTGTGAAGAGACCAGTCGAATTTAGAACGAGCTTAATTGAGGCCGTTTGGAAAGGAGAGAAAATTGAATCGATTTACGGAGGAGAGGAAAGCAAATTCGGTTAATGGTAATTGATCTGCTTGCCAGGTATCTTCGTTATCCATTAGATGTTCGGCAATTAACGCGGAGAGCACTCGCCTGAGGTATTCGCCCGAATTTTAAATATGTAGCAATAATAGCTACAAGTCCTCAATGACCCAAATGTATGATATAAAGCAAAGAACGAAAAAGCAAAAAGAATGACAATGCGGCCCCTAAACATTTGAGCCCGCCGTCTACAATTACTTTTGCCCAAAAGATGACCTAGACTCCATTCCCACCGACGCCTATTCTTGCATCACCTGGGTATTGCCAATCAGGAATAGAAGATAAAAATTGCTAGTCACAAATAATATGTACCCAGCAAGAGATAATCAGAGCATATCCGTATTCGGGGCCCAAAACAAAACTTCCTGGTCCGCCGTAGCAAAATGGTTATACTTAGGGTTAAAAGCTACAATTGCCGAATCCCCCGCGTACTCCAATTCATGCAAAGGACTGAGAACTCGATTTGTCGTAGCTGCAAGTGTATCCCATACCAAGACATTTTTGCCCCGAGATCCACTGATTACATATCTTCCATCGGGAGTAAAGCAGCAGTCTCCTGCAGTGGTGTGAAGATATTCACTTGAGGAAGGATCCAAATTATCTGGATTGTGGTCTCCTGCTCCCAATCTTCTGGAACCGCCTCTACCCCTCCTTAAGAATGCTTTTAGATGTCCATCGAATGCATCCAGTAAGAAATGGCCATTGCCAGTCGTGCCTAGTAATAAGTGTTTCCCATCATTCGAAAACGCCAATTTATTCCAACCTCTTCCAATTGCTTGTGGGGAGAACTCTTGACAAAATGGTAATATGTCAAAAGTAGCAAAAGGTTCCTTGTCGAAGTTGCGGAAGTCATACAGTAGAATGGATTGAGCTAGTGGGGAAGCAGTTGCAAAGACGTTTCCGGAAGGATCCCATGCTACGAGATGAACACCGGTAAGATTCAAGATACCAGCAGGATTGTTGGAAGCTGCGTCCCATATCCGAAGAGTGTTGTCTTCAGAGCATGAAATAAAATTGTCCTGGCCAGGATGGAGGGATAGACATGTGACATTTTGTTCATGGCCCTCGAAATAACGAATGTAGGAGTTATCATGAGCCGAGAGGTAACGTATTTTGTCTGCATCTGCTTAGAATTGTTATACTCGAGCATTAGATTATGACTTACGGTCTTTTTTGGTACTAGAATGTATTATACAGTGCTCGGCATGGCCAAACATGGCATGGTTGCAACCATACTTGGCACTAATGTTCATCTTTGAATGTCTTCCTTCGAGGACATCATAAATTTGCATAGTATTATCAGTTTCTGATGTAATCAGCTGACTGCCATTATCGTTAAAATTGATAGATTGTATAAAGTTGTAACCTGGGGGAGTTTGTCCCTTGTCTGCAGGAGTAGGAGAATGGCGAAAAAGCTTGATGCATTAGTAATTGCCCATACTGTTTGAGTAACCAAACTGACCTTGACAGGAGTATACAGAGATATCATCTCCGTAAGCTTGGCGGTTGGTGGTACTGATGAGACTCCATTTGCTTTCATCATCGAGGTCCCATTTGATCCTATTGGAGAGTCTATCGCCATAGGAGTAGATGACATATTGTTTCTTAAAACTAATATCTTTTATCCTCCTTTTCTTTGATGTGGTGTAAACTTCAGAGAGAGATTTCTCAAAAAGTTCTAGGTAATGAAGAGACGAAGAACATATCCTTGGTCTTGATTTCGACTTCAACAAAAATCCCAAGCAGAAAGAAAGACTTCACCATTGTCCAATTTGATATCTACACGTGACTCGGACGAAACCTTCTTATCGGGTCCGCTCCACCATCTCCGCGCTGCTCCGAGAAGGATCCCTTGATTTGGTGGACATGGGTCTGCAGCAAGCCCCAGCTCCGACCCTCGGCCTTTTTGCTTCAATGCGATAAAAATTATTAGTTATACAAAAGAATTTCGTATATAAACACAGTCAGCTCATATTACAAATATTTGGCATTATTTCTCTATATTCTTTGGGCCTCCTCCTTCCTCCTTCCTCCTTTACATGTTGCAAATATCCTGAAGGAGAATATCTGGCTGCTTGACGTACGAAACTGGGGAAGCGATAGCGATTTTGTTCTGTTAACAAGGGTAGGAGCGGGGAGCTTAGAAATATGTCTTCGACATTAGGGTGAGCTTCCAATTTGTGTCCATACTATCTGATATACTGACGCATGATTGCAGAGCCTTTGTCGCTGGTGGAATAGCAGCATGTGGAGCTGTAACTGCAACTCATCCGTTCGAAACAGTGAAGATCCGGTAAGAATACCGCGGCACAACACACTAAACCACTACGTTACTAATGGTGCAATCACAGCATGCAATTGCAAGGCGAGCTTCAAGAGAAAGGAATCCAACCACGATTATATAAAGGGCCTTTCCACGGTGTCGCAACTATTGTACGGAATGAAGGTCTGGGGGGTATATATCGAGGAATCGGTGCTGCATACATTTACCAGATGATCCTCAATGGATGTAGGTTGGGCTTTTACGAACCTATACGAGGGACTCTTACTGGCGCATTATTTGACGATTCAAAAACACAAAGTTTGGGAATAAATATCTTCTCAGGCGCAACATCGGGGATATTGGGTGCTGCCGCAGGAAGTCCATTCTTCTTGGTCAAAACGAGATTACAGAGTTTCTCGCCACAAGCACCAGTGGGCACACAACATGGTTATAAGAATGCTATGGATGGAATGAGAAAGATCTATGCAACAGAGGGAGTAAACGGACTTTACAGAGGAGTGGGAGCTGCTATGGTCCGGACAGGTTTTGGAAGCTCTGTCCAGCTACCAACATACTTCTTCGCAAAGCGGAGACTTGTGAAACACTTAGGCATGGAGGAGGGGCCAGCGTTGCACCTTGCAAGTAGTACAGCTAGTGGTTTTGTGGTTTGCTGTGTTATGCACCCACCCGGTAAGCAGATTTTGATTTGTCAACATAGTCATTGATTTTAATTTCTCTTAGATACTATCATGTCGCGAATGTACAATCAGACCGGGAATTTGTACTCGGGTATTTTTGATTGTCTGGCGAAGACTGTGAAGACAGAGGGAGTTTTCGCTATCTACAAAGGTTTTTTGCCCCATTTGGCAAGAATATTACCACATACCATCTTGACCCTTAGCTTGGCGGAGCAAACCAACAAGTTGATGCGAAAATTCGAGAACCGAATCCTCCCTGCTTCGATAAAGGAGCAAGTGTAGAATAGTTGACTTATATCCCAAACTATTCCTAGGCACCGCCACGCCACCTTCTATATCCTTATTAAGCTTGTATAATGCATGTCCCTCAAGGGCAACCGGAGAAAATAATCGGTGTTCGAAGATAGGGTTTTTGGGTTGTTATTAAAATCATGGTAGATTATGGTCGGGCATTTTCATCCGTTGATAGATCTTGAGCATCCATAGCATAGAACAGTATTCAAACTAATGTCTTCTCTTGATGGCCGTGAATCTGGATTTTGATCTCCGCCCCAACCATAGATGCCATCAGTGCCCTCTGCGACAGGAAGCCCGCAAATTCCACAGCCTTTCGATATGTGGTCAGTAGTAGGTTTCAATTTGCTTGATGTCCTAACAACATTGGCAACTATACTGGGAAAGTTTTCCTCAACAGATTCGAAATATTGCGCCATTAAATCATCAATCGTTGTCGATTTTGAGGAAGCAGATATATGGGAGGGAGGTTTTTGATACACCACTAACTCCGGTAGAGGTGAGGATGAAGTGGAAAATGTAATGATCTCTTTTTTAAGAATATCCCGTAGAGGATAAAGAAAGCCTAACCCGTATGGTGATGGTCCATCGGAGACTTGCCACGGTAAAGAGAATCCACGCCCTTTCGCTGTTTCGGTAAGCGTCTTCTCTGCTAGTCGTGTAGTAGTATCACCGAATAATATGCTCTCGCAATCATTTCTTTTGGCGACATCCACTAGGAGTCTGTTTAATAGCGTAGATACAATATCGGTCCTAGAAGTTGCAGATGACAATGAGGAAACGATCTTTTGTAAATCCAAACTTGAGGCTTCGGTATCCTGAGTAGGTAGATTGGATATTCCTAAAGATTGCCAATCAATACCTTCTAGTTGTAAAGCTTCCTGAAGTCCATAACTTGAATAAGAATGTCTGGGATATTGGTTCTTGTATTTTTGTATTAGAGCAGCAGAGGCTTCTCTGTCTGCATCATCCAGATATAGGTCGATATGTACAACGAATAGTTCATACGAAACCCGGTTCGTCCGCTCGTGTTGAGTTTCGAGGTAGCCGTCTAGGATATGGAGCAAGCATGATGATGAAGCTCCAAAGGAAAGTGGTAATAATAATTTCTGTGGAACTTTTGTGGATCGTTTGTTTTTGTAGCTTTCCATGCGCTTGACTGCCTTTGTTTTAATGTATTGCGAGAAGCATTTTCTGGTGGAGGATTTCCGTTAGTATAACTATGTACAGATGCTGAAATGTAGGACGAACTGGCAAACTGATTCTGATCGAATTTGGAGTGTCGCTTTAAGTTCATTACATCTCTTGCAGAGCGCGGTTGGCTGTCCCCCGGCAGAATGCAATTCTTTAGTATTTGCCGTCGCCATCTCTTTTAAATGACTTTTCAAATGAAGCAAAAAGATAACCAAATAATTTGATGTTTCAAATACATAAAATGTTTCGACAATTCTTATAATTACTTGTGCATTGATCAAGAAGAAACTTTGACTTTGACTTTTAGTGGAGACAAGGCTGCGGCAAAATATTGCCCGAGCATCATAGGCTTAACCACATAAAGTTAGCCTGATCTGTGCCTTACGTTTCCCTAACCCAGTGAAGCTCAGGTGGCTCTGTTAATATGAGAGGAACGAACCCTAGAGGCTTGGTTGTTGCCAGAAATCATTCAAAGTTAACTTCCTTCACTACACGACAAACCTTTCATTTTTGGTTTGTGAATATTTGACAGCTGATCTGCAACGTAAAGGCGAAGGACGACATTGTTTCCATTTTCGAGCTTCGGTATCCTGTTACCTAGGTAATAAAGTAGCCCTCATTTCGAGCCCGCGAGGCTGTAGCAAGCATGCGAGGTTGGCTTCATGGTTTCCTCACGTTGGGGCTTTCGGCCGTGATAGTTGGTGCGCTGGAGGTTAAGATGGTACGTCGAAAGAGGCAGAGATAAGATGCTCGTTCTGATGGCGATAGCAGGATGAGTCCAATGATAATCGACAAGTATGCGCCGGAATGTATGATCGGAAGACTTGGGGAGGTCCGACTGAGCCGCATATATTAGTGAAATGGCTTCCAACTACACAAGACTCAGACGACCCGGATCCTATTGCAAGTATGGTTATTTTTGAATGGAGGGATTATGACCTTGTTGGTGTATTACCAACCATAGACAGCATACAGGTATGAATGGATAAATGGGTTAAACTCTCATCCGCTGATACACGACGTTAGAAAGAATTCATTTGCGATCCAGAAAGTATCAGCAATGGTTTCTGCAATAGCAACCAAACTGGGCAATTCTTACTGGCGCCAAACGCAACGGAAAAATCGATCAGTCAAATTTACACTGGAGCCTTTCATCTTAACAAAACTGGCCCACCGATCAATTATCCCATCAAGAACACTGGTTATTATTGTGTTGGCACAACTGGGTATTCCCCTTCAAATGTCAAATACACTGCGGTTGTGGAGTTCCGAAATGCCTACGGGGAGCTTCCTGCAGCACAAATACCAAAACTGCCATTTTATGGTATCATCACAATTGTTTATGCTGTCATGGGAATGTGCGTTATCTCATGCCCCAAGTTTACCGCTGAAGCTAATGATGGAATGGCAGTCTTTGGGCATTTTTATACGTGCAACATCGAGAAGATATTCGTCAGTATCCTCAATCGAGTCTATTGATCAATACTAACTTTCCCACAGTGCCTGTACAGAACTATATTACAGCAATTATTGTATTTTTGATAGTAGAAATGCTAATGACCTGGGGATTTTATGGTACGTCGATTTTTTGGTGCTGTTGGGATCATGCTAACATTTGTAGACTATCTCAATCGATCCGGCAGCAATGTTGGCTCGAAAGTGATGATGATAGTTGTTGCTGTACTAAATGCAGGCCGCAATTCATTTTCATTCTTCTTGCTTCTCATTGTCTGCATGGGTTATGGTGTCGTCAAGCCTAGTTTAGGCAAGACTATGGTTTATGTCCGGTATCTTGCTGGAGCTCATTTCATCTTCGGCTTGATTTATTCCATTGCGAGCTTAACAATCACTCCCGAACACGCTGGTAAGACTTTCCCTTATCAGTGACTATTCTTATACTAACCCAATTATAGGCCCCCTGGTTTTGTTTGTTATCCTTCCATTGGCAGGGACTCTTACGGCATTCTACGTGTGGACTCTCAATTCCCTAAACTTGACCATGAAGGATTTGAATGACCGCAAACAAACTACGAAATCAGGCATGTACCGCAAGCTCTGGTGGTGTATCCTTCTCTCGATCATCGTTATCTTTGGCTTCTTTTTCTTCAACTCATTTACTTTTGCTTCGGCTTCGGATCCGGATTTTGTCCCTTTCCACTGGAAATCCAGATGGTTCATTCTCGATGGCTGGCTCAATATTGTTTACTTGTTAGACGTCGCATTTGTGGCTTGGGTATGGAGACCTAGTGCCAACAACAGAAGATTCGCTATGAGTGACGAGTTAGCGCAAGACGATGAGGGATTTGAAATTGCCGATTTTGGCGCTGAGGACGACGAAGATGACGTTGAGAATTCTGCCGCTCGCCGAGGTGACCGAACACAGCCTGGCCAAGAAGGAGCAAGATATGATCCTCCACCGGGAGCCAATACCGCAAAAGAAATCCCAAGAGAAAGTCTTGATGGTGAAACGATTTTTGCGGTCGGAGAAGATGCCGACCGCTGGTCAGATGATGACGATGATGATTCAGAGGCAGGGAAGAAACTTGTGGGTGGAAAAGGAAAAAAGGAAAATGATTCGGACGCGGATTAAGCAAGTTTGCACGCTTGTGTATCATAGTATTGGTCGGCGTTGGGTATTATTGGTCAAGGAGGAAATAGCATTTTCATTTGCAAGCTCAGGGGGATTTGCCATAGTATTTATACTTGTTTCTTCTTCCATCAACGTATTTGTCTAGAATACAATTTATGAATTCATAGACTAGATTTATATGTACAACTTTTCTGATAAAATGAGATATCAAATGAATGTGCGAATGGTCAATGGTGAATTGTGATTGACAAATAAAGATCCCATACTCGCTACCCCTATTTCAACACAAGTGATCCGATCATTAATTTTTTCCTCCCAATCGCGTTTTGAAGTGTGAGTGGCCTGGAAGCTTAACAAGCGTAGATGCTCCATTGATATGTTCCGTCCATGCTTTAAGAGTTGATAAATTCCATACATGTTGCTGTTTCGAAAACGACCAATACCATGATAGATAGCAATGTACCCGTCTTTAAGAACACCAGTAGGCGATCCAGGTGCTCCATTGACAAATCTTAATATAATCATGTATTCGTGACGAGCTTCAGCTAGCAGTTGAGATGATTTGGATCTATTGGCGAGGCCAGCGAGGCCGACAGCGGTCAATACTGGTCGATAAAGCTTCATCTAATCTTCTAGCGCGGCAAAAGCCCTTGAGATAATTAAAATTTCCGCTTGATGGACCGGATACTCTAGTCACAAACTGGAGACAAAGTATGAAGTACCCCCTGTTCAATGGTTGATGGATGGGAGCCAATACGGCTCTTCGACGCGGGGCCGTTTGGGTTCCGCTGAAATCAGATCCGTCGTCTGCTCCGTAGTTCGACGAGGATGGTGAAGTAATCTGACTTGAAGGTTTTAGTTCAGCCGTTGATACTGAGCTCTACTTCTTGAATTTTTTTAATGGTAGTAGTGGATTTAATTCCCAGCCGCCTAGCCTTTTCCTTGGCTTTTTTTTCTAGACTCCAAATCGAGCATATTCCAGTAGCCGGACATATTTTACTTGCTGTGGTACAATTTGTGCAGGTTGGTTGTTCCTGTCCACACTAACAGACAAAACGTATTAAAGCTTGAGGATTTTCCACGTACACGAATTCTCCTCTCCCCACAGCTTGCACACCATTTTCAAGGCTTTCCACAATAGACCATGATTAGCGACGACGAAGAAATTGTTCCCTCGGATAGGACAGAGGATATAACATATTTCGCTAGTAGGTGGGAATACCAAAAACTTTTTGTACAGTCCATACCAAGATCATTCAAACACCATACTCCTCCGACTTTCTTGCTTTGATTGGAATTGAAGGTAAGATTAGATCAGCCCCAAGCAAATGCTTCTGGCGATCCCTTCCCCCAAGTGCCTTCATGGATTTTTTAAAAACCATTAATGTAACAGATGTACAAGTAGAGCAACCTTGACAGTGATGGATATGCAAAGCATACCTGAACAATTTAGAAGCTTCAAATGAAGATCATACAGATACGGCTAACTGTGCCGCAGTCTGAGTCACTCAAATTAGGTTGATCCTGCCACTTCAACGGTTTTGGACAGGCTTCTGTTCCTATTGAGCAAGGCTGCGTTTGTCAATGGGTCCGCATCTTGTGATATTCTGGGCAGAATCACCCAGAAAATGAAGAATCCCGCTACAAAAACCACGAGGTATGAGACATCTCGCACTGCATTCCCGATTTGGTAGAAGTAATACTATGATATGAGCTGCGTGGCACTTCCCAGGATTGCGGACTTGGTCCACTGTTGAAGTTCAGGACTTTGATACCAATACAGTAACCTCGTTTCTCTGTCCAGGAACCACAGGGCCTATAAGCTTTAGGGTCGAAGATCATCGAGTGAGCTCAATGACTGTGCCGAAAGAAATTAGGTGCCGATGAGATGGTTGGATCTTGAGAAGTCGGAGTTGGTGAACTCCGGCTTACTAATACCACATTTAGCATCTTCTGCACGAACACCGTGACATCATAACGATCGCGACTATTGACTCATCATATGAAAGGAAAGCCAAAGGAACCCTCAGCTTGACATTTTGCGGCGACGCGGCTTGTTTGGGATGACTTATCCGGCTAAGTGGACAAGAATATCTCATGCAATTACAATGCCGTGAATCGAATGCATATGATTCACTCTAACATGAACAATCAAAGGATCTGCTTTCTATCTTCACATGAATTTATGGAGATTGCATCATCTCTAGCTGGATGGATCCTAAAGAATGTAGGCATACTTCTTTAACTGTGGCGGTGGTGGTTTTCAGGTACCATGTACCATGTTCAGTTCTCCGGTTTCTCCATCCATTTTTTCTTCCTTTTGATTGCTGTCGTCCTCTCGATTCTTCTCCTCCATTCAAAGAATCGCCTACACGATTCTCATGTCTCTCCTCGGATGATTTCCATAATTGCTAGGAATTTTAGCCACCTACGGAGTAATGTTTGCTTGCCATGATGAACTAAAGGTGTCTCTCGTCTTTTATTTTCGGGACACTTCATCCTTGGCTATGAATTTCCGCCGTGGCGGACTCGACACAAGCAGGCCCTTCCTCTCGAATGGTTATCTACTAAGAAACTCAAGTAGTACTTTTCAGTCCCATTCCAGCTTGCTTCTTTGCGCGAGTCGTTTCGCCAAGGTTAGCCTAGACGCTGAAGCTGATCTTTTACTTAATATTGAGAATCACGGAATTTTTCATGCGCTTTTATCGTTAGGCATACCTGTGCAATTGGAGAAAATCGAGCTTCAAGTGTGACCCGCTCTTTTTCAATGGCACTAATCTCAATTCGAGCGAATGCTATGTCAACTTCTCCTTTACTGCTGATACATTTGTTAGTCAAAATGGAGAACTAGCATTCTACTCACATAATATATGGTAGAAATCTATCGGCAACGATGCGCAAACATAGGGTAGAGGCTTGTCTCCTTCCAAACGCATCCATTAGAGTGCTCTGCTAAAAGCGAGCCTCTCCTGGAAATTTCCAACGAACCAGGATTTACCTTATATCAGAGATTGCGGTCAAGAACTTCCTAAACGGTAGAACTTTCGTTTACGAACCCAAGTTGTGGAACGAATCGAAGGCCTCAAACCAATGTACAATCAAGATCTTGTACGGATAAAACATCTGAGCCACGTAACGACGTGAGACCAATTCCATCATCACAAAGGCGTTCTGAAAATAGGTTTTCATACATTGGAACTCGCAACAGTCTCGACGTTAATTAATGTCAAGGGCCAGCCACGAACTCTCCATTAAAGATTTGAACTCAAAATCCCTCTTCGAAGCCGGAAGACAGACCAGACCGTAACTGAATAGCGGAAGATGGGATATAAGAACGAAAGTTTATCTAGGAGTTTCAGGTCTCAATGTCGCCCGCGACCTGCTTGATTGCTCATAAGAATTCTGTACAGCCACCATCTTCTTTTGTACAATCTTTTTCGCGATGGGAAGGCACACAGGCTTTCTGAGCTTAGTGACGACAGGCTTGACGTTTAATGAATGCGTGTCCGATCTCATTTTCATCGATGCTTTGATATTTACTATCTGATTTAGACCTTGCTGAGGAACGGGATCCAGAAATTAAATTTAATACTGGGACAACTTTCTCCGCGATGTTCGGTGATATAAGAGGCCACGTCTTTTAGCCTTTATGTGCGGACGTAAGTTGACCAATCAAATAGATTCTCATCTCCTCCAATCAATTATGCAGGATGATAATTCATTCTCTCCTTGCATGAAGGAACGCAATCATTTCCACGACACACTCAGCCCAGCACTCAACAACTTCCTAGTACAAAGTAGCATTTAGTTGATCTACAGAGAATCCATGCATTATCAAAAGCTTAATCATCGGAGGCTGAGCTTCATTTCATGTCAGCCACGTTCTCAACTCCCTACATCCCCAATTAGGCTTAGTGGCCAGCCCTACAATGGCTGTGATGCCGCACAGACATTACTAAATGAGGAAATCGTTAAGTTGGTGATGAGATGTTTGGTTTTTTCTCCGAGATGTTTTGATAAGTATCGAAACTATGGGTTGAAGAATTGTCGAGGGGGTTCGAGTATATATTGTTTGCTCTTTGCTTCCTTCCTTCCGTATCAATTAGTCAGGTGCAAGCGCTCAAGCTTTGAGAGTATCTTCATTACAGTTCAAAAACTTCGATAAAACTATCCTTTTCCTACCCTTTAGATATACAATATTCAATCTAAGGTTACAATCTCCACCCTCACTCTAGTACTTGATACACGACACAATCGAATCACGGACCGTAACTCACAACCATGACTATCACCTACCGCAACGGTGTCGAAATCGGCGAACTAATCGTCTATGTTCCCTCGCTGTTCCTCTCCATCCTCCTCGCCTTCCGTCATGGTTTTGGCCGTAGCTCTGGCTGGTACTTCCTCATAGTCTTCTGTCTCGCCCGAATCATTGGTCCATGCATGTCTCTCGCCGCCATATCCTCTCCCTCAGTATCTCTCTTCACCGGCGCACTCATCCTACAAAACGTCGGCCTATCCCCTTTGATACTGGCTACACTCGGTCTTTTGAGTCGCCTCCTGGACAGCATTAATCGAAATACACATACATTCGTTAAGCCACGATTACTGAAGCTCATTGAGCTACTGACGCTGGTTGGTCTGATACTTGGTATTGTGGGCGGAACAAACGCAAGTCATTCGTATACCACAACAGGGAAGTGGGTTCCAGGAACGCAAAGCAAAGTTGCTAATATTCTGTTCATTGTCGCCTTTGTGGCACTCCTCATGACCACCATCATCACCAGTTCCTCAATCTCACATGCGGAGAATGGAGAAAAGAGAATTTTGCCGGCTGTTGCTCTCGCATTGCCATTCCTATCTGTTCGACTTCTGTATTCCGTTCTCTCCACTTTCGTAACTCATTCTACCCAGTTCAACTCTTTCACCGGGAGCGTCACAATATTATTGTGCATGGCACTCCTTGAGGAAATGGTGATTGTCGTTACTTATTTGGCGATTGGATTGACGTTGAAAGTTCAGTCAAATGATGTGGTTGTTGAAGGGGATATGCAACAACTTCCAGAAACGCCCGGGGGTGATGAGCCTGGTCAACAGAGGGGACAGAGACAAACGAAGAATCAGAGTCAAAAGTCCGGAGCAGGAAATGTGGCCTTGAAGATTGCGAAGAAGACGATTATCGGAAGGATAGTCATGTCGTTTGTGCTGGAGAAGAGAGAGGATGTGGAGATGCAACATTACGCTCAGAAGTAAAGAGCTATGAGATGGAGCGGCCCGAGGAAATGTTGATGAGTTTATTGCGTGTATTTCGTGTTAGTGTTGGAGAGGGTATATGGTTACATCATACTGCCCTTGTGTTATCCAAGCTTCTGTGTCGATAAATCGTCCTTAAATGGTTCCCCTGCATATAGCCTGCATATAGAATTCTTTAATTGGCATTTCGAGTCTCAAACTTTGCGCGCTAAAAGCTTCTGCGCGGAATATGGATTAGTGGGACGCAACTGACGCGACAGTTGATCACGGTGACTTCACACAATGAGCTTGGATACTAGAGGGTGGTGGACACAATAAGAGTGGAAGTTGGCAATGAAAGGCTCATGGTCAATACAGTCCAGTCCGCATGTCCATCTGTGCATCACCCACCTCTCTCAATACTATTCCCTAGAAAATATGTTTGTATATTTTGAACAATAATATTGAATACTTTCAATAAAGGAAAGGAGGTCTGATTTTAAATCGTCCTGACAGAAGTGTCTCACATTGTTTTTTATCTTTTGATTCTTTCTCTATCTAATCTCAGCCAAAAAGTAGTCTACATTAAAGAAAAAGAAAAAGCTCGGGCCTGTGAATCATACCCTTCTATTCAGTATGACTGACTCGATGAGAGTATGAAGAAACCAGCATCACCACCTCCATCTCTACACACCAGTCGAATGACTCTCGATGAGAACTAAGAATGAACAACCTTCTACAAGGGTTGGAAGACACAAAGCACAGCTCATGCATGCATGCATCTCAACACCATCTCCCTCACCATTCATTACCAGATCCTCCATTTCCACGGGGGACAACTACTTATTTTTGCTGGAGATCCATCTGCATAGGTACCTCCCCCCCCTCTCCCCGAAATTTCCGAAACATATCCCCATACTCCGGACGAATAGCCGCATGCAATGCCTCCTTCTTCCTCCGCTCCTCCTCCTCCACCCTCTCCAACTCCATCTTCGCCAAGACCTTCTTCGTCATCCTCTTCTTCCTAAAAAATCGCTCATCGGTACGAATCCGCGTCCCATCCATCCTGTACCCCCGATTCGTCTACTCGCTATCCATCGCATATCTGTAGTCTCCCGTGTCGAGATTAATCTCCGTTCGTCGCTTCGCGGATAATTGGAGAGAAATCCGATCTCGTACGAATGTGAATTGGCGGTAGCCTTCGATGGGGGACGCTGGACGCGGCTAGGGCTTTTTGGTCGAACTTGCCGCCACGGGCGGGAATAGGAGGTATTCTGGGGTGTGGGGTCGGAGATGAGGTGTGGGAGGTGGGGGATGCGAAGGTGTGGGCTGGAATAGGTGGCGTGGGGGTTGAGGGAGATGTGCGAGGTAGGAGGGGGGGATGTACACTGGTTGTTCGGTGTATGTATCCTCGTCGTCGTTGTAAGGATCGAAGAAGGTGAATTCGGCAGCGGTGTTGGCGGAAGAGTCGGGGTATGAAAAGGCCGGCTCTTGTGATATTGGTAAATGGGACATATAGTTAGCTTGGAAGTCGAGATCTACATTCAGATCCTTGGTAGGCAGTCTCGCATAATCGGTTGTATCGTATTGGTATGAGGTAGGATCGGACGCTCCATCTATCTGAGGAAATGCTGGAGGAAGAGGAATCCAAGCGTTTTTTATGCTTTCTTTCTTGGCTTTGCAAACTAAGAGGTCGTGTTTCGTGTTGGTGCTGAAAATCGTGCCGGAGATGGGATTTTTGGGGATCAGTTTTCCAAATTGGGGGCGAGGGGCGTTTGGAAGAGGGCTTTTGGCTATTTCAGTTGTGGGTTGCGCTAGATGTGGAACGGTGGCAGCATGATTAGTATTGGTAGAGGAAGATGTAGAGTTTTTATCGGAAGTCGTTAGTTGCGGATTTATTGGAGTTGAATTCAGGTCTTGAAGTTGAAGATCTTGTGAATCTAATGTCGAGGACGGTTGGTAAGTCGATTACGCACCAGATTTGGGTTGAAACGTACGTATAAAACCCATATCATCACGAATAACAAAAGGATTATTACTTGATTGTCCTTGTGTCATTGGAGTATCAGATGAAGGGCTTTGATAAGTAGATGCACTTGGTGTAATGAGTTGAGTTGTGCGATCAGTATTTGCAGCAGCCATTCTGGAGCTCGAGACAGCTTGCTGATTTCCATGGCTATCTGATAGATTCGATAGCAATTTGTGGATATTCGAGGTTATACGAGCGAGTTCGTCTCTCTCTTCTTCTTTGCGTGAGAAGAAAAGCGCCTGCGCCTGAGATGATATAGCTGGATGGAAGGGAGGAGTTGTAGGATCGTAAGGAGTACGACTTGAACCCGCCATTTTATGGTTCGGATAGACCGTATCATTTGATGAGTGAATAAAATCTTGCCTCATTGAAGGAGGAGCAAGATGTGTATAATTATTACCAGGAGACGACATGTCAGAATTGGGATATCCTGATGGGGGATGTTGAGGTGTTGAGTATGGCATAGAATTTGGATCCCGTCTCTCTGTCCCCGATGTGGCGAAGTAATGAGATTTCGCGGGGTCATATGAATTCACCATTGACGGGTTGTATTCATTTAAAGTGTAATTAAGACGGGAAATTGGATCACGTGTCGGGTCTCTTCTTTCTAGAACAGACGACATAGAGTTTGTAGGGGCCTGTATGGGATGCGGACTTGCATATTGATGTTTCTGAGCATTGGAGTGCAACAGCAAAGGTGGATAAACGCCGCTGCTGTAGATATTTGGTGAAGCTCCAGGAGTTTGGTTGACAAAAATCGATGCATGGTTTTGGTTTTGTTGGCCAGATTGTGCGAGGCGAAATGGAGTTGGTGGTGTGGATTGAGGTTGGAAGTAAGAAGGAGCAGGCTCATTATTCTTATCATTCTCAGTCGATGAGATGCTAGCACGTCGGGGACTTGGCATCTGACTAAAATCTGGTTTTGCAAAAACCTGGGCCCAAAGTAGTCTCCCGGCTTCTTCAAGGCCTTCAACATAACCATTCTTTTCAAATGCTTTCAACAGGTCGTAGATTTTCTGGCCGTTTGGAGATGTGTCATTGAGGTTTTTTCGGGGTTCGAGTGGTAGTGCATCAATGGCGTGTAGTTCGTTGGCTGACATAGCATTGTTAGCTTTTGAACTTTAAATAATGTTGAATTAAGGAAGATTGAGAAAGATGGAGAGAAAGAATACCTGTTGGTGGGCGATGGAATCTGTCTCTCACGGCCTTTATGCGACGATCTCGGAGAAGAAAAGGCACGTCATCTTCAATTTCAGACATTTTGGCAATTTGAATGTAAATTCTTTGTATATAGTGGTTGTAGATGTTGTTCAAAGATAGAGAGGATAGAGAAGTAAGTATTGGAGGTGGAATAAAGACTGAAAGAAAGTGAGGTAGATAGAGTAGGTAAGATAGGAATGGAGGTGAATAAGAGAAGAAACTTATTGAACACTTATATCCATTAACTTCGATCCATTAACTTCGAAAATCAACAAGGCAATGTAAAACTAATGAAAGGAAATGAACATGCAGCCTTGTGACAATTTTTTGGAACCATATTACGGTAACTGCTTACCACTTTCTCAAGGCAGAGTCATACGGGCCAGAAAGTGATGCAGTAGATGGGATGAAAGTCCACCACCCAATAACTCCAGCCCCTCCATATTCACCTTCCCTCCTCTCCAATATAATTCGAAACAACTTCATCAACCTCGAACCAAACTACCTACGGGTGGTTTGGTTCAATGGTCAAGTGGCCGCCTTTCATTTGTTCAAGCGTTGATTTCTTTTCTTCTCTTGTATATATAATAATTTGCTTTACCATTCTTGCTACTACTACATATCCTAACTTGCTACACATCTTTGCTACTATTACATATCTACTAACCATAATGGGTGCGAATCAAAAATGTAAGTTGTTATTTCTTTTGTCTTTTTTTTTATATATCCCAGCTAGAGGGCATGAGGTTGTATCGATTGGACGTGGTGGTAAGCGCGGATTAAGCGACGATGAGGTATTTTGAGTGAACTGAGTGGGGCACTTCAGAGAAATCGAGAGATCGAGAGATGATTTTAGATAAGGCAGGTAATTACAAACACTTTTGAATCACATTTTAATGCTTATAACCTCATACACACTCTCACAAGTCGCCGTCCTGTTCTCTGTTTAACTTAGAACGAATTTACTGTACTGAAATCCTTGAAAGTTTGATGTCAAATGACAAGTAAAGCAATAGACAGCAAAGAACTGATATTAAAGAAATACGCTCGGTAAGAGATATCTGCTGCATCCTTGGCAGACAGAATACAAATGGATACTACAAGAACCAAGGAACTAATGATGGCAAGAATATTGTAGCAAAATTCTATTTGCTAAGTCTTGCTTCTAATACAGATGAGAATAATTCATGACAAGCAGGAGGAATCAATTCTGTCTCGAATGCAAACCATGTGGCTACTATGTATTGTTGTCCTTTATCATATCCCTCAACATTGCATTGCATTTCGATATCTCCTGCAATCAAAATCAATCATCTATCAGATCGTACTCCAGGCATTATCAACAGGCAGTGCGACGCCATTAATAGACTTCGCTGCATCGCTTGCAAGAAACAGGATCGCTTCAGCGACTGCTGAAATGGTAATATTTGGTAGTTCACCGGGTTTTATGTGCAGAGCGAGGACCGGTCTGTGGACATCATCAGTAAACAAAAGAGGAGTAAGAATTGTAAGGATATGATCTCACGCCCATGTGCTGTTCGCTTCTTGATCAAAGCACTCTTGATTCATCGAGTTGAAGATGTTAGTCATCACTCCTATGAATGTATCAATGTGTGTGTCTAAAGAAATTCACTTTAGGAAAGGGGTAGTTCTGACCTCCGGGACAAACAGCATTGCATCTAATGCCTTCATCCCTAAATCTGAATGCAGTATTCTTAGTCACTCCCAGCTAGAACATCATTAGCTTTCACGACCTATTCCTGTTTGTGGAGAATGGCAAACCAATCCATGTTTAGATGCTGTGTAAGCAACTCCTGCCACAGCACCACTCAGTGCAGCTTTACTAGCCAAATTGATAATGGCACCGTTCTTCTTTGCTTTCATAAATGGTAGAACAGCCCTTATCAGTTTCGTGGGAACCGTAAGGTTGATTGCAATGATACGATCCCATTCACCATCCGTGACATTGTCCGCTGCTGCAAAAGCATCTATTACACCAGCTATGTTCGCCAGGACATCGATTTTGTCACTAGGGTCTCGTTATTATTTCTGGAGTCGGCCTCACGGCTTATAGTTTGGGTACTGGGACTTGAAGTGAAGAAGAGCACGCACCCAAATTGAGCAACACAGAATCTCACCACCTCATCACACTCTCCATCTTTCCTCAAATCTCCTTTATGAAAACGGAACTAGTCCCATCCACGGGTTAGTAATTAATATTCTCTTTCCCGCACCTTTAAGTCTAAGAGAAGACGTTATCCTGCTTCGACTTATTCGCACTCACCATCTCTTGGTCTTTCTTCTCCAACTTTGCATAATCCATCTCGCTGATATCCACTCCCAATACCATATACTGATGACTCAAAAATAACCTCGTTGTCTCGAGTCCAATTCCACTCGCGCATCCTGTCACGATGGCAACTTTCTTGAATCCTGTTCCGTTTTCCATGTTTCTTGATGATAAATGACAAGTTGGCGAGGTTGGTAATACCTTTTTATCGTTGGAAGTTGGCTTAATTAGAAGTTTATCGATCCCCTGAGGTGTTTATAAAAGTATTTCTGATACTCGTTGTGTGTTTCAGCCTGTAGGGTACGTGTCTGGATATGGAGCATGGCATACCCAATTGCAAACAGTCAACACAAGCTCAAGCCTATATAAGGCTCAATCACGGAAGTCTAGGTGGGTAGCACACTCGACATTTGATTGGCCAATAGATACGAGTACGAATACGCTCGAGCCTAGAATCGGCCGAAATTTATGGCTTGCAATCAATGGGAATGGGCATAGGTAGGTAGGTAGGTAGGTAGGTGTATAAATATCGGAATTTCCATGTGAGGACCTTTTCCGATTAATTACTCTATTATCTCTCCTTCCCTCCCTCTTTCCCTCCCCCTTTCCATCCCTCCCTCCCTCTCTATTTCCCTCTCTCTCTATTTCCCTCCCACCTTCAGATCTAGAATTTTAAAGTCCAATCCCATTCTAAGCTTATGAAGATTTCTCCGCCCCCTTGATCTTTTCAAATAACCTTAAAAATACAGCAGAGTCCTGCGCACCTCCTATCTCATATTTCCCCTGAACAGTGAAATTCGGCACTCCGCTAATCGAATTCCTCCTCGCCGCTTCCACTTCCCTATCAACCTCTGCTCCCCCCTTATCACTCTCCAACCATTCATTAACTTCTTTCTCATCCAGTCCAGCTCTTACTGCAGCATTGCGTAACATTTCATGACTAGTGATATCCCCCTCCTCTTCAAAATATGACTTGAACAACGAATTCACTACTTTCGTTTGCACTTCTGGAGACTTTGTCTTTGCCAATTCGATAATTCGATGGCTGTTCCTCGTATGTCCCGTCCTCCCTCCAAAGCTAAAATTGATCCCAAGTCCTTTTCCAATTTGCGCAAGTCGGTTGTCCATCATTGTGATTCTTTCTTCTCCGAAACGGGAGGCATACCATGCCCGTTTATCCACACCTATTCGTGATGATTAATCTCAGAACATCCAATCACCAAAAAATGTAGGGACTTGATATTTACCATTTTTAGGTGCGTCTGGAGCAAGATAGAATGGGAGCCATGTGATATTGAATGTATCATCGGAATCGGGATGTCGTTGTTTGTATGCCGTGATCCCTTGCTCAAGCTTTTCCTTTCCCACGTAACACCATGGACAAACCGTGTCACTAACAACCTCAATATCGAATTTGGTCATCTTGCGCAATGTAGCTTTGAACATCAAAGTGTACAGGAAAGTGTAGTGTAGTGGAAAGTGTACTGGAAAGTACTGGAAACTGCACTGGATCCGGTGAATATGGCAGTGGAAAAAAAATTGAGAAAAAGGGTGAATAACTGAAGCTATTATATAAATCTGACGGTATAATGTACCGAAGCAACAGGAAGTCGATGATTACTATTCAAAGATTAGAAATCATTAATTCAACTGTGGGCGGCCGGCTTCGTTCGGCATCCCATTCACACAGGCCGATTGACTGAGTAACGGATGAAACATGAACTCGATGAATTGATAGTTTATGACTTTTAATTTATAACTTATAATTTAAAATTTATAACTTATGAATTACTCAGTAAAGAAAAGTGGTGGGGATGATCATATTCGGAGGTATAAGGAGGGATAACTTGTCAGGTGAGGAATTAAAGATGATTAAGCAATCATTTTATGTGGCTGGTGCTTGTGGTGGCTGATCTGATTAGATGAATTTTTTGACTAAGCATCACGACTTAATTCTACCAATCGTGTCATTCACATCCGCCCTCAATCAACTCGCTATAATCCCGGCACAAACCCCTCCACCCTAACATCCCATCCTTCAGGGAAATGCATTCCAGGCTCACCGTCCCATCCCCCAGCCATCATCGCCATAGCAAGCATCAAACCTCCCGCATTCGGGAAATACGGAGTCGCTACACGTGATCCTCCCACCGGGTATCCGGCGTCGTCGAACTGGAAGATCGGATGTAGCAGGTATTCCATTGCTTGATCTATATCGCCCAGACGCAAGGAATTCATAGCTAGCAGGGCAAAATCCCAGCCGTAGGAATCTTCAAACTTCCAAAGCGAAAGGATTTTGGATGCAGTGTTACTAATGATGGTTAGATTGAGTGGAGGGGAGCTAGAGGGTGGGAGCCAGCCGTAGATACCGGCCATTGCTGGGTGCTTTATTATGACAAAGGTTAGCGATTTAGAGTTTGGGTGTGGTGAACTATTCGACTGTGAAATTACTTACGTCGGATACAGTTTTGCTGTCTGTCCACATATTAGGGATGCCCTCATACACGGAGTACGTGTCATTAACGATAGGCAGAGGAGCAAGGTTTTCTCGCACAGTCTTCCAATCTTCCGGGATGGGTTGTCCCTGGCGCTCTTTCCACCTAATAGCTACATCAAGACCAAACCTCCAGTATGCCAGCTCGAAAGTTGGATTGATTGTCGCGTTTGGGTTTGTATTCTCGGAGACGGGATACATCGGTGGACCCAAGTCATAAACTCCAGTAGTGACATTATACCACGCAAAAGATGCCATAAAGTCAGCCGCCGCCGTTAATATTTCATCCCATCTTCCAAGTGTTGTTTCATTGGGGAATGATCGGTATTCGATCTCGGCAAAATACATGGGATGCGGTTGCTGCCAAATCAGAAGAGAGTTAATTTCTCCAGGGGCGCTACGACCGGTGGGATCAGTCATTTTGCCCCAGCGGGCGCCCCGGTATCCCTGGAGCTTGGCCCTATCGCGTGAGGATTCGAGGAACTGCTCGTACATCCCAGGCATACTTCGCCACAGAAGATCAAAATGATTCCATCGAGCGAAATGCATAAGATGCCAGAACACCATCTCAAGCTACTCGCATGATTTTTAGCCCTCATTCTGCATCAAGCTACGTTCATCGTAGAAACGACAATGAAATGGAATGGGATTACGAACGTGAAATTTTCCGTACCACCCATTATTCACAAGACCAGATTCTGAGATGATCAGTAAATCATTGAGAGGATAGTCTTTAGAACTCTTCCAGTGGCATACCTTGGGGCGAAAATTCACCGGCTGAGTTGACCGCTAAAAGATATTGAGATAATATAATTCGTCGCTGAAGTTCAGTGGCATTCATAGAATCAACCGAACTTAAATCAATGAATGCCCCGGAATTCCAATAAGACTGCCACCACGACTTGGAATTTTCAGTAAGTTCAGCCACAGCAGGTACGCTCATGTTCCCAGCTTTGCTACAATTCTCACTGTCCGAGAATGTTACTGTCATTTTCAAAGTATTCGAGCCCGGCGTTGTGAAGAAGTACCGATGTGTGTCATCCTTGGGTCCCGAAACCTGTCCTATGCCTTCCCACCTTGCTGTGAAACAGTAGCTGGTGTCGTCTAGAGTATGTTGAATAATGGCCTCGCTACCCGCAACCTCAAGATACGTAGAGTGTTTACTGCTGGCGTTCCATATCCCCACAAATGGTGCATCGAATTTGTTTACATCCGAGTAGGGAAAATCAAAAAACAAACCCAAGGAGCTAATACCAAGCAGTTCAGACTCAACATTAATGATGACGGTGTCAGAATCGGGTGCCGCTGATACCTCAACATGGACTTGGCTGCCGTTGTAAACGAATGTTGAAGCGATCACGCCGCTCCATAGGTCCAGAACCTGACTTTTGCTCCCCAGATCACCCTCAGTGACGTTAACGTTCGCAAACCAGAAACCAATGTGACCCAGATTTAACCGTTGAGGATTCTGGGTCAGCCAGTTTGATATATCAGCCTCTGCGGGATTGGCCTGGTCATAATTCACAAGTCGTCCATGAGTCCACCAGTCTAGGCCTGTAAAGTCTTCTTAATGTCAACGGATAATTTTCGACTCATTTATTTCAATCTAGCCTTACCTTCCACGGATGTCTGATTCGGGGTGCTTGGTAAGCTGAAATTATGCCAGCCCCATGTTGACATGGTTGCAAAGGGCTTAAAAGTCTGGAGACCAGTCACATCTACACCGAAGGCAAACTTTCCATTGCCAACCTGCAAAGGCGTGGTTGCCGAACTAGCGTTACGATAGACATTGAAGGCTTGGACGATTTCTTGTCGTTGTATAGAAGCGTCGACGTTGATGAGCCAAAGAAAAGAGATGCAGGACGATAAGATAAATGATACATGCATAGTTCTCTGTTTAGCATCTGAATTGATAAAGTTGTCGATTGTTATGGACGTCGACTGGTTCTTCTAGGAATCCAGAATTACCCCATATTTTAACTACCGACGTGCATGTCCTTAACATTGTCCCGAGCCTTAGTTCTTCCACCACTCAAACCGTTTCACATATGCAGGTTAATCCTTGCGAGCGATAGCGATACGACGCAGTGAAAGCATGCATCATCCAACCCTTGAGTCTCACATGGCAATTGAACCAACTTACAAATGACGTTGAAATGTGGGGGAATGAAGATCTGGGCATGGAAGACAAGGACTGCCTTAGATTTCCCTTTTCTTAAACCGTTCCATCGAATCAGTTCGAAAGCCGACGTAAAAGTCTCCAATTCCCACGCATCTGCGCCCAGTCTCCAGGTCCTTGGCGGTAAATAGATGATTTCACATATCTTTTCCAGGGTTTTTGCGTTCAAGTCTTTTCTTTATTAGAAGTTACTCTTGCTTAACTCGCTCAGAAAGACCATTGCCTATAAGTTCACACCATTTCTTTTGTGTGGGAGAGACTGCGCAGATTCATATCTCCTCTCATTCCCTACATGCTATGACATAACAAAAGAGAGATTCATATAGAGCAATGTATAAGCGGCCCTCTTTAGTCAATGAAATATAAATCACCACACTGTGTAACCATCAAGAAGTATTGACGAGGGCGGAAGGAGAGAGCAAGTGAGGAATTGTGGAAGGTGAAATGCACGATAGATTGGACTGAGAGGGGTCATCATTAAAGTCAGAATCACTCCCAAAAACTGCTCATTTGAGTAATAAGCTATTTAATCCTCGATACCTAAAACCTCCCCATGATATCCTTGTAAATTCAACGCCATCTGATAAGATCAAAGAAAAGGCAAGGCAAGATCCCGATACTCAAGTTAAGATCCGAAGACCAGCATTTAGCTTACTTCATGAGAAGCGAAGTGAGAATGTGTCCGGCGAGCTCTACTCTCAACTTTCACAGTAAGAAACGTCTCCGCAATACCACCACCCATGCCTATCTAGCATCTACCACTCAAACTCCACGTCATGCTTCTTCCAATAGTTTGCCTTGTTTTTAGCATTCTTATCCTCCGCTTCTCGATGTCTTTTTGCCAAGTCTCCCCATCCTTCCTTCTTGACGGTGTACTTCACGGTTTCATCTTCATGTCTACCTACTACATCTGCCACACTAGAAGTAATGTCGTTCACAACCCTACCGTAGTTATCTGCTTCCCGGATTTTGCAATGGACTCCTTGAGACTCGCAATGCTGTGTAAGGGCTGTGTATGTTCCAAAACCTCGCTATCAAATAATTAGTAACTGCCAGCCCAAAGTAGTTTTATACAAGGTTCGTGCCACTTTAAGCTTTGCGAACAGCATCTGGCGAAACAAGGAAATGATTATCGGAACAAAACTGGAAAACGACGCAGTGTTTTTGAGGAATTGCTAGCGAAATGATTGAGATGATGTAAAATGAAGTCCTAGGTGATTGATAATTGAAGTTACATTGATAAGTGATATAAGTGATAATATAGTACGTGGATAAGGATTAAGATCGGGGAACATATAATGAAAGAGCGTGATGTGCCTACATAGCAGTTGGGACAGACAAGTCTATTATTTCCAGCATGTGCGGTAGAAAGTAAATGTTGGATGAAACCTGATTCAGTATCGAAGCTCTTCCTTTGAAATTATTAGAGAAAGGTTAAAATTGAGCAATGGGCATAACTTACTTGCACAACCGGTGAGGGCACTTGTATTTTCGGGTGAAAGTAACCCAATACCTTTGTGCTCGGAATGAAGGGTCTTTAGGATCATATGGTGCATACTCTTTCTCGGGTAAAGGGTTAACAAGAGCACGCATGCGAAGAGGTGGAAGCCCATCTGCTCGAGCAGCTATATCCGTGACTGGGGGAGCTTCTGTGGGTGGTTGAGGAATAGGTTTTCGGGAGTTGGCAATGATGTGCTTGGTATCCCAGATGGAAGTGAGACCTGAATCCTCAAATGGGGCATCCATGAAGTTAGGAGCTTTCATGCCGGCATCCTTAAAGTTACTTCCACTTGGCAATGGTGGAAAGTTACTTTCTTCCATAGAAGGTGCAATTGCTATTGGAAATCCGCCCTCGACATACTCGTATTTGACCTCTTCAGTGGGCTTTGGGTCTGTTTTAGCTACCTTCTTCGCAGATGTTCCCCATGGTATACTCATTGCTTTGCCGATTTCTCCCAGAAAGATCAAATCCTCATCTGGTTGCAAGTCCAGGACGGGCACAGGTACACTGTTTGAGGCTACGTCGTTGAATCGATTGCATGGTTCATCTTCTTCCAAGACTAGACAGTTGTAAGCTTAGTTCAAAAGAAAGGGATGGGAAATTACTTGTGGTTTCCCATCCTCCGAACTCAAAGTTTGTAGATGTTTTATCCTCGAAAGTAAGTGGCAGCGGCTTCCAGGTGGGCGGCGGCAGCTTGATATCCCTGGGGTTCGCAGGAATATCTTGAGAATCTAACAAGCTGATACCAGTTCTCGGCCCAGCGTTTTCATCAATATTCTTCAAACCAGCCTTGAATTTGGCATGCAATTCTTGTTTTTGTCGCGTATGAGCCGCTAGGTTTCCTCTCTCTTCGTTGACGGGGCGACAGCTATTG
Source organism: Sclerotinia glacialis (assembly GCA_002162575.1). NCBI lineage: Eukaryota > Fungi > Ascomycota > Leotiomycetes > Helotiales > Sclerotiniaceae > Sclerotinia > Sclerotinia glacialis. Next base: position 757,070 of record NGKH01000019.1, read on the forward strand.
AGTTCGAGGTGGGCAATTAGAGATCCTAAACGAATGAATCGTTTGCCACAGCCTAGGCATGAAAGGTCTTGTTCTTTTGGGTGCATCTGGAGTTGCGAAAAAGATGTTAGTCAATCATGACTTGTCTGAGATTAAATTAAATTGACTTACCAAGGTTCGATGACGTTTGAGACCTTCATCTGTATGAAAGTCTGTGCTGCAGATATCACAACAGACGTGGTCTCTGCTAGTCACCTTATGATTGTGGAAGGCATTCCATTCCTTAAATGTAATATTACACCTCTTGCAGGATACCTTGGTATCGGATCCACTATTGACTTCTCCAGCAGCCATATTGTCGGTAAGTAAAAAGTTTGTTAGTTACGATGGCGTTTGATTATTGAAGTTTTTAGTGAGCATGATTGAGAGTTGGTGTAGGCAACGATGTTGTTTTTGGATAACACGAAAATCCGATCTATGCGTGCCTTTGAATTGGGTTGAGAGGCAAAGCTGAAAGAAAAGATAGATTCCCAGCCTTTAAAGAGTTGTCGAACTAGTTAAAAAAAGAAGAAAGTAAGATTATTACGAAATGTATCAAGTACGGAAAATCGATAGTTGAAGAATGTGAGGTGAGGGAAAGTGTTTGAAGAGAGGAAGAAGAGAGGAAGAAGCGGGAAGCGGGAAGGAAGTTGATAAAGGTTTTGGGGTCGCATAGTCGCATAGCTGCATAGCTGCATAGTCGCATAGTCGCATGGTCGCATAGTAACAGAATAAGCAAATTGGGAAAGAGCGACAACAATGATACGGTTACAACTGGAACTGAAACATAAAATTCAACAACAATAAGGCTAGTAAGAGTGAATTTAGTATTAAACAAGTAATAGTAAGAGGAGATTGGAAGATAAAGGAAAAAGGAGTGGAAACACATATCGAAGTGAACAGAATGATTAACTGTGTGTTGGGTTAGGTAGGTAATTATTGTCTTATTTACCTATAATCTCCATCGGATTTATTTAATGTTTCTAGAGAGGTAGGCAACTTTCATGTGGTAGATATTTACATATTACATACCTTGAGTCAAACGTACTCTTCCATTCTGATGAATTTACAACATACAATTCCTCTTGTTGACCATAGTTGCATGAATGACCTGCGAAAGCATATCCAGAGAGAGTGACAACACAAATATCAGCTAAACACTTGTTGTCCATGGCCATCTGGCATCCAAAAGAATCAGAATGAAATATTTGGTCTGCAAAAGACTCTTTCTTCATAGACGCCTTAGGCAATACCAAAAAGTACAAACCATAATAAAAAAATGAGGAGAAAGGGCAACAATAGAATTGCACATAGCCATTAAGCTCTAGGTTGCCGACAAATCGAGATCTCATCCCGAGTCCAAGATTGTTTTCATAGCTAAACTATCATTACAGTTGCATCGCCATCTTTAGAAACATATTAATGGCCAGATGATTACCATCTTCAAGCCAGCATCTACGCTTGAAGATGGCACGCAACGGTGCGAGCCAGACCAAGCTCAAGTGGCTTTGAACCCTCCATAAAAGACCACACAGATATCGCTAACTTGTGAAGAGCAACGTTATAGAAGGTGGATACTATATACTTGATACTGCTTAGTACCCAATAGCACTCTTGCAACACGGTTTCTCGTATTAGCTGGTGATATTCGATCGTCCATTGTGAGGTAAATGACAAAGAGCATTGAGATCCGATACCTCCTCACATAAAGATTATCGTACATATCTCATCTGTCAAAGAATTCAACTGGATGAGTGAGTGCATTGAATGAGAATGCCAATTGATAATGTGATAACTGGATGTAGTGAAAGTTTTTATGGTAGATGAGATCTTACATATTATATATAACTACAACCCCTATGTTTTGTCATCTTTGTCCTCGGAAGCCCGGGTTACGGAGGCCGAATTGTCATTCATGTCATCAAGTTGAAACTCAGCCTCCATTGAAAGGAAAACACATAACACCTCCAACACAACTGTTATTTCAACAATTCCTCAAATAATGCGAACAACTAAGTCATGTTCCTTTGATAAATCTCATGGCTACTCTATCGCCACCAAGTCCCTCTAGATCCCCCGGCCCTACAAGGATGTCTCGAAGATGGGCTAGAAAGTGCGAACGTTATTGTTGCATTGGCGCAACTTACTTTCCCCTAGTCTTCGTGTATAGTATCACAACTTGGGCCGTTTGGGTAGAAACTACAATTGGCTTTCTGGCAGATGGCAGCAGAACAAGCTGGATAGGTAGGATCCATCGTCGCATATCTGATGTGGAGAAGCTAATAAACCATAGGCAAAGGGACGTCATTTTTAGGAATTGTTATATATCTCCTCCTTAACTGGTCATATACCTCTGCGGTTTTCACGAGTCCGGGGACTACTACAGCCGCGAACCATGGATATAGCGCTCTGCCGACACACAATCCTGTTGCGACAAACTTTACAGTGAAAGCGAATGGGGAACTGCGCTATTGCAAGAAATGTCAGGCAAGGAAACCAGATCGATCTCATCATTGCTCGACATGCGGGATTTGTGTATTGAAGATGGATCATCATTGTCCATGGCTGGCTACTTGCGTCGGACTGCGAAATTACAAAGCTTTCCTCTTATTCCTGATATACACCACATTATTCTGTTTTCTCTGTTTCGCAGTTTCGGGTTCTTGGGTTTGGAGGGAAATTTTGAGTGATGGAGAATATACAGACTCGTTGTTACCCGTAAATTACGTTATGCTGGTGGTGGTGTCCGGAATTATAGGATTGGTATTGGCAGGTTTCACAGGGTGGCACATTTTACTGTCATCCCGCGGTCAAACGACAATTGAGTGCCTCGAGAAGACAAGGTACTTATCCCCGCTAAGAAAGTCAATTCGAGGTCAACACATCCCTGAAGATCAGAGTCATGGAACATACGAACAATTGGAGAGAGCCAGAGCAAGAAATCGATACGAGGAATATCTTGACGAACAAGATTCGGAAAAGTTACCTAGTGCATTTGATCTTGGGTGGAAGAAAAACTTCAAACATTTATTTGGATCCAAGGCATTGTTATGGGCTGTTCCGATACCCACTACCACTGGAGATGGATGGAGTTGGGACGCAAGTCCCAAATGGCTTGAAGCCCGAGAAAAACTCGCTCGAGAACGAGAAGAACAAAGAAGCAGGGAAAGAGCTGCTGGCTGGGGCGAACCAACATCTCCAATAGTACCTCTGCCAAGGTCAGAAGGAGCTGGCAGACATTATGTTTCCTATCCTACTCAACCCAATCGAACAAATCATCCTCAATCTAAAGCAGACCGAATCTTGGGACGCAGTCCGAATCAATATGTGGATGAAGCAGATTTGAACGCTGTCTCCATGCAAACATTGCAACCAAGAGACAGCGACGAAGACCATTATGAGATTAGTAGTGATGAGGATGAAGCCGAGAGACGAATCCTCGACCAAAAAGCTGCCGGTGGGTGGCCCCAGAGAGTCGGGGTTGTTACGAATACATTATTAGGAAATACGATAGCACGACAGAAAGACGACGCAAAAGCATGGGATGGACATGGACATGATGATGATGATGTAGATTAGATTCGAAGATTTACCCTTTTTCTTTTCGTCTCTGGGGTTGGAGATTATAAATTCCATAAAAGTTGAGGTTTGGATACTAATGGTGTCAGTGGATGGATATACGAAACATTGGGAAATACTATGTTACAATATTTCCTCATTTCTCATAATAATTATTTTATTTTATTTCCTACATACCGATCATTGCAGATAGTTTCTTATGGTTGAGTTCGTACCTGTCAGTACGTCATATGACTACTACATCACATACAGTAACTGTGCACTGCTACTAGCCGTTTAACAAAATCACACCAAAAATATCGATTTTACTTTATTATATATTATCATTAATAAAAATTTCAAAAATATATTATTTATTATTTAATATTTAACAAAATTGGATGAAAAATAATTATAAGATAAAACAATGCAACCTTATATACTTTTTTGCAATAGAATTTTGGTTCATCTGTTACTGCCTGTAGGCAAGAAAACATTACAGATAGTATTGATCCTTTTTGTATTATGTCTAGAGGAGTTCTATTCATTACTGGTTGATTACATCCTTCGCTACCCGTCTTTTGAATACTGGAAAATGCTGTCAGTCCAGTAAAATCCCACTGCGGGGTCTTGAGTATACTTGATTGTGTGTTTGGTTCAAGCATTTAGTATGCTCTAATTGAGTTGTTGTTACGACATGATGATTATGTTGCAAGTTGGCAATCGAGGGGTTTGCAGGTTATTCATACTGAAGCAGATTAGAGAATTAGGTCAAAGATATGAATGAATCCGCTGAGAGGAAAATGAGATAAATAAAGGCCCATATCCCAGATTTCTTCATTCATTTATACAACCATTCCTTTTCCTCAAACAATCTCCTCTTGTTTCATCCAACGCTTACTCTTATATGTCAACTCATACACTATAAACATAAGTATGCCCATTTATACAAATCAGAGTGGAACCCTCTTGCTCCAGAGCAATGTCTATAGGCTCTCGATGCCAATGTGACGATCAACGGAACGTTACAGTGGTGCGGCGGCTTAAGCCCTTCAATAGCTATGCATTTGAACCACGGCATCCAGAGTTGGTGCCAGTTGGCTACCCGTAAATCTGCCTGTCGCATTAGGGCCATGAAAGATCACGGCTGGACTTGCCACTCATGCAACTCCCGAGTTGGTGCGAATACCGATACATGTACTTGCACGCACAAAAATTGTTTCTCGTGTTCAATTTGATCGCAGGGAATGATTGCAGATATGGTAAGTTTTCTCCATGTTTCGCATACCACAAACATAAATAACGAGGTGTTGGTAGTTTATGGATTGGTAGCTTCTCCGGAGATCAGTGATAGCTGTAAGATTTCTGTTGATCTTGTAACACGCACACCAGATAACCAAGTTATTGCTAGCATTAGGTATTAGCTTCTTATATAGGGATGAAGGATGAAATGTTTCTTTTCGTTTTCCTTTTCTGTGATCGAAAGGGGAAATCTTCGGTTATCTTAGTATGATCTATGCTATGGTGTCTCTTGAGTGGTTTGGTCATATAGCGATGCAAATCTATGTAATTCATTTTTGGAATAAGTGTGGAATCAGGTGGCGAATATATCAGCTTAATGGAATCTTTCATTGTTTCCTAATGCTGCCATTGGTAAACTGAAGTATTGAATTAAATCTTTCCTTTAATATAATATCTTACTAGTATTGTCAATCAGCTACAAGTTTTAAGATAGAATTCTTTAATTAAAGATAGAGACGCAAATTTCGGAGGAACAACAATAATGCCATCCCTTGCTTTTTTCTTATGCATTTCGAGAAGTAATACGAACCACAGGCTTCTTGCAATATTCTCTCAGCCATTCCTTGATTCTCTGCAAACCTTGCAAATTACCCTTTTGAGTCTCTTTCTTGGCTTCGTCAATTCAATCAGGAGTATAATTGCCATCAAAATCGATAAGCTATAGCTGATTATTCCGATCGACCAATACATTGTGCGGCTTAGCATCATCCCATATCAGACTTGCAGCATGTAACTCTTCGACAAGATTCTCAATCTCGGTTGCCCAACGACACCGTTGCTTATTTGTGCAATCTGATCAGGGTGCTATCTCGTAGAGCGTACCTTTATTTTCAATATAGGTGAGCAGGATGCCAACTATACGTTTCAAGCAGCTTTCATCAACGTCGTTGGGTAAATCAGAACCCGAGCTGCTATCCCATCTGGCAAGTTCCTCGGGAGGAGCATCAACATAATGGTGTAAAACATCGCAATCCTTATCGATGACCACACTATATAGACAACAAATGTGTATATCGGAACGAAGCTTTTTAGTTTCAAAAGCATTCGCAATCTGATTGTATATCCACGGCTTGCCTAGCGTCACTCTTCGCATAAGATCACAGTCAGAATGTTTCTTGAAAAATGATATCGTGCCGTCTCCAGCGATGACCTTGGATAGGCTATGAAGATACGGATGGTGCTTCAGATCTGGCGAAGTAGGTATAAGTTGGATCTGACGGGAGGTAAAGGACTTCACCGAATGTAGCCAGTCTCCCCATAAGGACAAGTATTGGCCCGGAGCACTAAGAACCTGTCGAGGAACCAGCCCTTTGAAATAAGGCTGGATTGCTGTGCTATCTTGTGACGTGGCTGTAGCCTCGAGAACAAGATATGGTGGATAAAGATAGTCAAACGAATAGTTAATCGAAAATTGTTTGGGAGCTATTTCAATCATAAATGCTTCAAATGGTTTCCGAAGTCGATGTATCTCCTCATCAGATTTCCCGGTGCCTTTGCCCCCTTGATCATCAGCCCTTAGAATACTAAGAGATCTATCATGTTCTGCCAACAGATGAGATGAAATAGCGAGATTCTGTGGTAAGTAGACGATTTCGAATGAAGCACCAAAACAACGTATCCCAATCTGGATAGATCGGTCATCCTCGACACTATCTCCAGTGGACCACGTATAATAATTCAAGCAGAATGTTTGCATTATAATATGCTTGAAGTCGCCAAACAATTGTCAAAACAGTTTTGATTTAGAAAGTCGGAAGTTGATTTATAAGGGAAAAATGTTTGCTTTTTCCCATCAGTGTAACTAAATAGAATGTGACAATTTGAGATACAGAAACCCAATATCTATCACTATATCATAAAAAGAACATCAGTAAATTTAAGATACTTATTTTGATAGGTTTACATATATATTAATAGTGTTTATAATGATATTGCCATTGGTTTTCTAAGCTGGAGTGCTAGCTGATATACACAACCACAAGTTTATCGAAGAAATCGTCGGTACGAATATGAGGCAAGGCAAAAGGAAGATAGGAGATTGAAAGAAAAGGTGGAAGCAAAGCAGAAAGAAGAAGGTATAATAGGAAGAGCCCGATTTGTAACTTATCTAATATATTGTTAGACTTTGGAACATAACGTATTCAAACCAACGACTGGAAGAACTGCTATTAAAAAGTTGCTTTTATATTATCATCACCTATTGAGTTTGGTAGAATATTATATCTGAATCGCTGCTTGCGTTTTATTTGGGAAAGCAGTATGGATTTCCTTCTAGGAACAATCGGTTTTCTCTTCATCCTCATTATTGTTTCATACTTGGCTCTTTGAGTGAGATGGATTCAACATTCTTGCTCATACGACGTTAGAAAGCATCGATATACATATTGAGATGATCCTGAACTTTACTATGAGGAATAGCATCATATATTCTGTTCTAATCAAATACTGACTTGCAACTAGTCTAAATATCCGCCCCAATCTTCGTGTCATACGTCATTTTCCTCTGTGGACTTCATTCCAGCTGCTTGGATTCCAAGATTCTTTGATACCTCTGCACTCATATTCAGATCCCACCGCTGACTCGTTGGTTAGGGACTGTTGATACCATTGGTTTGGATATGAATCTCTCGGCGCTCAATTTTAACTTGAAGATCCGATGGCAGCAAGTCACTGCAAGCTTTCCAAGGAGACTCTGGGTTGGCAAACGTAATTTGGTAATTGCGGAAAATCTTTCATGATGTTAATAGTCTGAGAGCAGCGGCTAAGCCTCTTGATCCATACGACATACCTCAAAGATAAATCTGTTAAGCTCCATGTTCGCTACATTGATACCTAGACATTTTGAAGCGCCATACCCGAAGACGAGCTCAAGATTACGGCACATTTGCTTCAACTGTGCTTCATCATCGATAAGCCATCGTTCCGGTCGGAACTCCTCCGGATGATCTCCATAGACAGGCTGTAGTTGTGTGGCGATGGTGTTGAAACCTATGAATGTGCCACCCGGGATGCGATACCCGTGCAGAATGACGCCAGGTGAAGGGACTTCGTGTTCCCGAAGTAGAGAGATAGGTGGACAGATACGAAGGCCTTCAGCAATGCATGCCTGCAAATAGGGCATCTTACTGAGAGTGCAGTCCTTGATACTGCCATCCTGTCCGGTATTTTCATGCGCCACTGTACTGTCGATCTCATTCTGTAATTTGCAACAAGCTTGAGGATTTGCAATCATGCAACTTATGATGCTTTGTGCGGCATAAGATGTTGATACAATGGCGCTAGTTCTACTTCGGTATTAGCCAGCATCAAAATTTGCGATATTGTGGTGATTGGCAACATACAGGACTACGACCAGTTCGCTGCTTGCTTGGTGAAGCGTAAGACCTTTGGAAAGGAAGGAGTTGAGCATATCCTGCTTCAAATTGGCCTTCTCCTCTATTCCATTCAGTCTTCGGTCTACAACGTTATGGATTATCTGATTCACGTTAGCAGCTGATCTCTAGTAAGATTCAATATATAAGTTGTACCCCCATGATTCGCCCAATCCCTGTTTCATCATTTTTTTGGGGAAATATTCGAGATCGAATGAAATCGAACCTCCCAAGGAAAAAAAGTAAGTTTTTGAGTTCCAGAAAGACCGAGATGTATTGCTGAGTAATTACACCAGTTTGCAATGCCTCCAAGAAGCCGTACGGATCCGTCGTTTTGTCGAGGCAGTAGAAGGATTCCCCGAGACATAATTCGGTAATGATGTCTAAAGCCAGAGACGTCAGGCTTTTGGACAAATCCATCGTGATATGCTGTTTGTCGTCAAGTATGCCAATCCATTTCCTCACGTGGTTTTTGATTACGAGTTCGAGGTCGGTATCTTTCCCTGAAAGCTGTGATATTTAGAGTTTGTTTGGATGCACATATGTAATGGTACTTACACCCGCACTAAGAATGCTGCGCATCTGTTCATGCTTCTTCGAATCGCGCTCGGAGACCAAGTTTGTTGTGTATGGATCCAGACGTAGGCTGTCAAACCAGGGTCCTCGTGCGAAAGTCGATCCTACTCCCAGGACTTTTCTCGTGGTCTCGGGGTCACTGACCAAAATGCTATTGGGAGAGATTCGGACTATTGGACCTAACAGAGCTCAGTATTCATAACTCAAGTGATATATCAAGGTTCAATCGAAAATACCATATTCCTTATCCAGCCTCACCATCTCGTGCGCAGTCTTCTTGTGGTATAGGGCTTTAACCCACCAAAATCTCGTCCATGATGCAGTTCTAGGTCCAGGTATTTCTGATAAAGGGAACCGCAGTCTGAAAATAAATGGAATTAGGTTCACAAGCTCCACTAATATATATGGAAGGTATAGTAAATAAAGAAGGATGGTCTTCATATTCCTTCTGCAGCTTTGAGGACTCAAAACTAAGTTAAGGGTAGACGGTCTCACTCGGATAGAATCGGTTGAATCTGGATGCACAGGATTTAAAAAGACGAATTGGTGTGCTTATTTCGCTGTTTTTAATGTATCATTGAGTGCAAAGGTTTTATCCAAACATACATCTACGCAGTTAATTTCAAGATTTCTGGGAAGTGTGACTATAGAAAATCTACCAGTAATCAATTCATACGTATTAAGAATGGCCTGATGATGATGTTTGCCTAGAATAGAGTTTTGGTTGGTCTAAAGTACAAATCAATCTTGGTTAAAGCTTGCAGCCCAAGTTGGAAAAGGGATTCCTCCGGATGGATGAAGTGAATCTCAAGAAAAGCAATTAGATTAGAGGGTGTATGTGAATACCGTATGGCAGAGACCGATGTCACACTCAAACATTTGTCAAACTTTAGAGCCTCATTCGTGGGTTCTTACAATGTTTGTTTCCTGTGCATTACCACAATAAGTAGTAATTGGCATTTAGCAAACAGATGACATGTTTTTAATGAGTTTCCAGGAGCCTTATGCTGATCATTACGGGCCCATGCATGTAGTCATCATGCATTGGATGTAAATGCATATGAGAGGCGCAGACAGAGGGGCTATTAGTTAGTGGGTGTCAAACTTTCAGACGGTTAATCTTTTATGGTAATATTGAATCAATCATCAGATCAGGGGGTAGATATTCTTTAAATCCGCCTCCACCTTGGGAGTTAAAGAGGAGTAAGTTCTTTAGACAAAATAATCCGAAGCATTATTTTTCCTATCGCTCCAAGAACTCGCTTGTCAGATTGATGTAACAGCCAAGATAGGTAGTGTAGCATTACTCCTTTTAGAGAAAAATTCAGTCCTTTCGATTTGTTGATGCTCTGTTAATTTATTTTTCAGGTCATTTGATGCAAGTATGCATTTTCACGGCACAGGTCCAATAATTACTTTTCTGCACTGTGAAAGGAAGCAAATGCGGCACATAATGCGGCACATAATGCGGCACATAATGCGGCACATAATACGGCACATAATGCGGCACATAATACGGCACATAATGATTTGTCATTATGTTTTGCATACGGCGACAAGGCGACAGTCTAATCTTGCCTTACTGTCTTACTGCATATATATATATATATTGAAACACATCGTTTACATAGCCAGCTTATGGTGTAAGTTGGGGGTAATCTTCGGAACAAGGGAACAAACATGTTATGATGTAGGTAGCACTTATAATTTCATGGCAAAAAGGGTAAAGGGGGATAAAAATAAAATACAATTAAAATTATCTACTACTAACAGCAAAATTGATTCGATTTTTCATAATATAACCAACCAATGAATGAATGAGTCGAGTGAATTTTGGTGTCGTGACACTACAAACACCAAAGTATTGACAATTTTCACAAGCAAAAGGAAAAAGAACTTCTCTTTCTTTCACAGCTCACTCACTCCGATTTCACTATACTATTCTATCTAACCAATTTTTCGTATCATTGGGATAACAAAAATGCCTAGCACTTTGACTCTTGTGGCCACGGCCGTGATCACCATCTATGCCTCTCTCTATTTGCTCCTTCATTACACGCAAGACGCGAAAGAGCCTCTGCCAATTTCAACTTCTCTTCCGTTTATTGGCACTGTGATTCAACTCTCGAGGGAAAAGACCAAATTCTATATCGAGTTAAGGTAAGTTATGTGTTTCGCCTCGAGTTCGGAGTTGGATGGTTGGGATAAGTTGGTAGAAACCACTTCTGATTTGCAAATCCAGGAACAAACATGATTTGCCCATCTACACTCTTCGTCTACCGGGAGCAAGACTATATGTTGTCAATTCCCTGGCATTAATCCCCGCCGTGCAGCGGCAATACAAGGACTTAGCGTTTCCACCGTTAGAAGCCATGGGAGCCATGAGTGTTTGCGGGTCAAGCAAAATTGCAAACGACATCCTAAACACAAATATCAATGGTGACGAGGGCGATTGGGGATACTCCATGACTTTCTACAAAACCATTCACAAACCGCTTGCACCGGGACCTGAACTTGATGCCATGAACCGTGTCATGGCTCAAAAAGTTGCTGCTTCAGTCGATGGAATTAAAGGAGAACGATCTGTACGACTCTTCGACTTTATCAAGCGCGAAATTGCAATGGCCACCACCGATTCAGTCTATGGACCTCAAAATCCATTCAAAGATCCCGCTGTTGCAGACGGTTTCTGGTAAGGATGAGCACTGTGAATTGGCATATCTAGTCTAGTGTCTGATCTCTTTACAGGAAATTTCAGCCTGGAGTTATGATTCTCCTCATGGGACTATTCCCTTCGATATTTGCCAGAGATAGTCTGCAGGCTCGCGAATACATGGCGAGAGCTTTTCACAAATATTTCAAAAACGGTGGTCATGATGAAGGATCCGCTCTCATCAAAGCTCGTTTTAATCACAGCACTGAGCATAAGATACCTGTGGAGGATATCGCACGGTTTGAAGTCGGAAATACGATTGGATTACTTTCAAACACGTCACCTTCTGCTTTCTGGATGGCATACCACCTATATTCCGATGCGACCGTACTGGAGGATTGTAGACAGGAGCTTTCCAAGGTTATTTCAGAGGAAATGACGACTACGGTTAGCGGGGAGATTGTCAAGATTCGCACTCTTGATATGTCACGAGTGAAAGTTGATTGCCCCATACTATTGTCCAGCCTGCAAGAGGTACTTCGAGTTCATAGCATGGGAATATCAGCTAGAATGGTCATGAAAGATCACATGCTCGGCGGTAGATATCTCCTCAAGAAAGGAAGCACAGTAATGATTCCTGGTCCCGTCCAACATACCAGCACATCCTCTTGGGGCCCCAATGTTAATGTGTTTGATCACCGGCGATTCCTACCCCAGAACAAAAGCCACAACCCAATCTCCTTTCGTGGTTTCGGTGGTGGAACAACACTCTGTCCTGGTCGCCACTTTGCAAGTACGGAAATCTTGGCTTTTACTGCTCTGCTGATCCTACGATTTGATATCACTCCTGTAGACGGAAAATGGGCTCATTTGACCACCAATAATGTGGCGATGTGGGAGACCTCAGCTGCACCAGATGAAGATATTGCGGTTAAGATTAGTCCCAGGACTGGTGAGGAAGTGGGCATGAAATGGAGGGTTTTAGTATCGGATTCGGATAAAGCGATGCCTCTCTCTGCTGAGGATTTGTAGATATCTTGGCGGCTCGAGCACGGGGGTGATGGATTCGGCGGAGCTACAAAGTTTCTGAGGATTTTGATTTTGACTAATAGGACCTTATTTTAGGTATCAAGCAATAAGTCACATCATATCCTTGTCTATAGTAAAAAGAGATATCCAGAGTTGTACAAATATAATCGATGAAGAAATGAATGACTTGCATTTCACCCCCCATAGTAATACAATTTGAAGATATAACTTTTTATTGGTACTTTTGGTGGTAAAAGTAATGGGATTGGACATTTTCCGTTGCAGTATTAGTTCATGCATGGGGTTCTTCATGATATTGTGATGATACCCAAGGCTTGCCAAACAAATTCTCGATTATTATAGGATACATTATGATGTGGCTCAATGTCACGGTCGAAGAGAGTTACACTTGACACATCATATTGTTTCAGTGAATGTGAGGCTATACAGGGTGAGAAGATGGGTGGGATTGAGATATAATTGGTAGAAGCTTTTCGATATAAGCCCCCTAATATTGATTTAATATTAAAAAAACATTAACATCGAAACAATTAAATAATTAAGGCTACATTTTCGTTTTGTTCGAGACTCGATCTGATTTATCAAGAATCTGAATACTGACAGAGAACTTGAACAATCACGAAAATTCATTGTCCATCTCTCTAACAAATAATCGAGCCGTCGTAAGGGCCTCTGAGATATGGAACGCCCATCAGCTGCTTTGGAGCCGCAGGTTGTGGACAATTCTGAAGGAGACGCACCCAGCACCTCCAAATCTAGGCGCTTCTATCTCATCCTATTTTCTCTGTCTTTTATCTGTTTTGTAGCTGCCCTCGATGGCTCAATAATCGCTATAGCCCTCCCGAAAATTACGAATGAGCTTTCCGCCGCCGATAACTATGTATGGATAGCGAACTCTTTCCTCATTGCTCAAACGGTTGTCCAGCCACTATGTGCTCAACTTTGTAACATATTCGGACGTCGAATACCCATGTTCATCTCGATTTCTCTCTTCATACTTGGGAGCGGGATTGCAGGAGGTTCGAACTCCTCCGCGATGCTCATAGCTGGTCGCACGGTTCAGGGATTGGGGTCAGGATGTATCATGATGCTCGTTGAGCTTATTATATGCGACATTGTCCCGCTGAGAGAAAGAGGGAAGTACTTAGGCATTGTCATGTCTTCAACCGCTGTGGCAGCTATCTTAGGGCCGGTCGTGGGAGGAGCTCTTGCCGAAGTAAACTGGAGGTGGATTTTTTATTTAAATCTTCCTATTGCAGGCTTCACCATGATCATAATGGTCTTATTCCTTCGTCTCCATCATGATAAAGAGCCTACGTGGACGCGAGCACTTCTGCGAGTCGACTGGGTGGGAAACCTCCTTTTTATCGCCTCCCTATGCTCGTTACTGATTGGCCTTGTATTTGGTGGGACAGTATACTCCTGGTCCTCCTGGCAAGTGATCGTTCCAGTTGCTTTTGGAACATTAGGATGGATAGGTTTCCACATCTATGAATGGAAGCCACCAAAGTTTTGCAGAGAAGTTTCTATACCCCCTCGTATCTTCGCGAATAGAACCTCAGCCGCAGGCTTCTATATCGACTTCATATCCTCGATACTGCTCCAGTGGGTGTGCTTCTTTTGGCCTGTTTACTTTCAAGCTCTTAAAGGAACATCGCCTCTCCAAGCCGGCATAGACTTCATTCCTTATGAGGCGTTTCTCATTGTGACCGCTGCTACGGCTGGCGGGATTCTTTCAAAATTCGGACACTATCGGCCATTTCATCTCATTGGATTTTGTCTCAGTATTATTGGGCCGGGATTGAATATCATGCTATCGAGCACTACCCCCAAGGTTTCTTGGGTCATTTTTCAAATGGTCGACGCTATCGGGCGGGGGTTACTACTACCTACAGTACTACCAGCGATCATGGCTTCCTTGCCGGACTCAGACGTGGCCACGGCGACGGGAATGTACTCATTTTTGCGAAGCTTTGGCTTCATCTGGGGCATTACGATTCCTGGTATAATTTTCAACGCACAATTTGATCGCCACTCCAAACTTATTAGCGACCCCGCAGTCCGTCAAGAAATGACAGGTGGACGTGCATACCAGTTTGTCAGTGGGACTTATATCCATTCCCTGGAGCCCATTGTTCAACGAGAAGTTATTTCCGTTTATCGAGAAGCCCTCAGGGCGGTTTGGATTGGCGCCGTTGCGTTTGGATGTACAGGAATAGTTGCAGTCTTGGTTGAAAAGCATATACCACTCCGGACAGAACTGGAGACACAATTCGGAATGGAATCTGAAAAGGTTGTCAAGGACCAAGAAAAACAAGCATCCAGACCCGAGGGCATTCAGGGAACAAAGTAGGGCGGTATAGGCACTAAATCATGTGGTAGCAACGTAGTTATCCAGGAAAGGCTGAGGAAATGGAGGATCATATGCCGCAATACCTTCTATTATGTTACTGGGTATGTATTGATACTATGCTAAAAAGGCCTGCGTCAAAATGAAAATGTATTAATTACTTCCCGAATGAATATTTAGAAGCTGGTTTAATCTACCAAACAAAATTAGACCTTAATAACTTTATATAACCCCTTTCTCAAATGCCGAAAAGCTCCAGTGTTTGACATTAGGCATCACGTAATCAACATCCGAGGCCACGTTATCGCAACACTTAAATAATTCTTATCTCAATAACCAACATCCATCATTAACACCAACATCATCATAGAGACGATTGAGTAACCAGCAATTATCAACAACAAACCACTATTCAAATCGCACATAACAATTCTCCATATACTTATTGGAACTCTACAGGAACAGGCTGGTTAAAGGCAATCTTCCTGGCCAAGAAGTGAACTCAATTACTCTCCAATAAATCCTCAATCATGGCGCCCGGTTTCAATACCAAATCTCCTACTATGAAGCGCATCAGTAGGTCCTTCCAAATCCCACAACTGTTCTTCGCGTTAATGATTCAATAATGTAGTGAAAGAAGCCGCCGAACTCTCACAACATCCATCTCCAGACTACACAGCTTCTCCGGCCTCAGATACCGATTTATTTGATTGGCACTTTACACTACGTGGCCCTCCATCGTCGTCTTTCGCCGATGGCATTTATCACGGACGCATCGTTTTACCACCACAATATCCCCTCCGCCCCCCTTCATTCCGATTTCTTACGCCCAGTGGAAGGTTTGAGGTGAATCGCGAGATCTGCTTAAGTATTAGTGGACACCATGAAGAAACATGGCAACCTGCGTGGGGAATACGAACCGCATTAGTAGCCCTCAGATCTTTTATGGAGACGAGTCCTTCGGGACAATTAGGAGGCGTCGATGCGAGCGATAGTGTTCGGAAGAGAATAGCGGGGGAGAGTAGAGGGTGGAAGTGCGGGGTCTGTGGTGGAAGGAGCTGCGAGGAGATTTTGGGAGAAGCAGAAAAACTTGCGAAAGAACTCGAGGGCGAAGGAACCAGCTCTAAGAGGGATGAAGAGGCCGTTCCACCTGAGATGCAAATAGGGTTCAAGAAGGAGACGAAAGAAATGATATCGAACCAGAAAATAGACGAAGAGAACAGTAAAGCAGCGGAGGAGACACCATCGGCACAGACTGAGAGCGAATACCCACCTGCGAGACCGGCACAAACGGTCCCTCAACCTACAGCTACGATACCGCTTCCTCAACATACCCAATTTCAACCCCAACCTCAAAGACAAATGGCACAAGCCCATGTTCAGTCAAATGATGGTGTACCCGTATGGGTCGATCGAGCAATTGCGGGGATAGTTTTATGCTTAGTGGTCATGGTTCTGAAGATGCTAGTGGGGAAATAATAGGGTTTACGGTTACAGGTGTTATGGTACAGGCTTCATTTGGAAAATGTATTAGTGGGTCGGTGGCAGGATGGTAAGGCGTTATGGCAGAGCATGTGCGAACCTACTAGGCCTTTTTTGAAGATTGATACCATCGTACAGGAAATATAATTCACTTTTTCATATGGTCTAGCTGGCATCTTCTAACTTGAAGCAAGAATGCTATCAAGTACATTGCGGACATGTCAATACATGACCATTGTTGTACACAACGCAGATGTCATATTTCTGATAGTTGGGAGTCGGTGTAGGATTTTCTTCAAAGTTCAGAAATTCGATGCTTCATATATCCCAGGTCCTCAGGAACAGCCGAAATCCCTTTTGTAAAGCCATCAGATTCACACTCCAAATATTTTTTAAACCTCTTGAAGCGATCCGACCCCTTTCGCTGCTATTTGAGAATGCAGACCTTCAATTACTCTATTTCCTCCAAACAACGCATCTTATCTGCTTAGCTCCCAGGATTGAGATTTACCAATATACTAGAATGCTTCAAATTTTGGAATATCTTATCAATGGTTTCTATCAAAATAGTAAACTTATCAATCGAGAGCAGTCCCAAAACTACTGATGATGAATCTCAATTTCTTCAAAAATGAGGTATATCTGTTGGCCTGCTTTATTTACCTGTGGTTATATTTCTTTGCTCTGCAGGAAACAAAGAAATCACACGTCGGTCATCTTGCTTGCTGGTGAGCCAATGTCTTTTGTAGCCAACCTCCACCTCGACCTGATCACACTCATAACTTTCTAGCAATTATAGGGAAGCTTTGTGTCAAAGACCAAACAAAAGGTACAGAGCCAAGTGTAATTGCCATGCGTCAAAGAGGAAAAGACTTTTAGGAATGTATCAAAATGACTTTAAGGCCGCATTCTACCAACAAAGACTTCTTTAGCACAACTGTGATTTTTCACTTAAAATTTTGGAGCTTCAAAGTATGAAGAATATTTAAATTGAAGTTAAGTTACTCTAATTAATTCCCTATCAGAATCGCAGCAAGTCTATTTTCAATATGCCAGGCTTTAAATCGGCTTTATATTATATCCCATTTGTCTTTTCCTTGATTACCTTCCCTTTGCTAGGGATTTACGTTTTCTACACCCAGGTTTTCCTTGGAGATGACGAAGAGATCGATTGGGGAATTTTGCCCGATTTGTGGCATGCATCCTCTCGGCCCATTAAGGTTTGGTTTTGGGTATTAGTAAATATCGTCGTCAAGGTCGCTGTTTGGTTGGGAATCTCACCTGAATGGTATAATGCAGCGGAAACTGCAGTCACTAGCTTTGTTAGTTCATGGTTCGTAACCTTCACTGGCTGGTACAACCTGGCCTTTGCCGCTGTCACAACCTCGACGATATATCTATCTATCTTGCAGGATACTACCACGGAATATATCACATCCTCGCGATTATGGGGTATCTTCCATATGTTCCATGCTGGCAAATGGGGACCCATAATTCGCTTCTTCAAATATTTTTCCGCCTTTGGCATAGCATCATACTTCCTCGTCACGACTCAAAATGCGTGGGAGGATCCAATCGTTCTTCTTGTTCTCTTCTCCCTGGCTTTCCGATTGGGTCCTATAACACGTGCGTATGAGTATATTGTTGGCGACGTGATACCTACGTTGCCAATGATGAGTATATATAAGGAATTTCGAAGGGATGTTAGAAGCTTTTTCCATATCTCGAATACCTACTCTTCGCTGAAGGAATGGCTTTCGGGTATTGGTGGTAATACTTCGGTTTCGATAATACCAGAACCAGAACTCGCAGATAGAATAACAGAAGAATTAAACTCTCAGTTAGGTTGCGAAACTCACCTCAGAGGTCTCTCAAAAACATTGTGGGAGCCAGGGCAAAGTGACACCATTACTAAAGGATCATTTGGATCACATCTTAGAGACGTGTCAACAAAATTCGGACTCGGAGAAACGTTGGAAGGATCAAAACTTGGAGAAATTCTAACGGGGAAAGCTGGGGAGCCTATTCTATCAACAGCAACGCGTGTTACGGAGGAGCATATAAAACCACCAAGGGCAGATGTTCATATCACACCAACAGTGGACACCTTTCTACCGGTGGTAACGAAGATAGTGCCAGTTTTCGTGACATCAACATTGCGGCCTATTGTACCGATATTAGCCAAACTGGTGTCCGTATTTTGGAAACCAATGGCACCAGTAATGGCTCTCCTGACTGGCTTACCCTACAACACCACAGATACATTAAACAGTAAACAAGAAATTGCTTCAGCTCATAATACATCAGTAACAGAACCCGTTCTACCGGTGGTAACAAAAATAGTCACTATATTTCTGAAACCAATAGCACCTGTGGTGGCTTTATTCTCCGATTCGCCCACTGCCACTGAACAAACCCCAGACGAAAGATCTGGC
This sequence comes from Sclerotinia glacialis, assembly GCA_002162575.1. Taxonomy (NCBI): domain Eukaryota; kingdom Fungi; phylum Ascomycota; class Leotiomycetes; order Helotiales; family Sclerotiniaceae; genus Sclerotinia; species Sclerotinia glacialis. Next base: position 775,865 of record NGKH01000019.1, read on the forward strand.
TCTTCCACCGTCGTCCCATCTCTAGAAATATCTTTCGATCCAGCAAAAGTCTCACTCTTCGCAACTTGTATTTTGGCTCCCCTGTTTGCATTAGGCTTCTATATGTCCCTACGCTGCTACCTAAATGCCTGGAGCCAAGTAATGGATGATGCGCCTTTACCTCCCTTCGGGATCCCTCCTCAGGCGGGAGAACCTCCACCGGAAGCCACAGGCAAGGCTCTGCCTCGCTCTCGTAAATCGTCAGTGTGGTCCATCTCCACCGAGAAGTGGCATTTTCCACCACCGCTAAACCGACTACCGACGGTAAACGAGCTGTTTACCTATATTTGTCAGCCATTCTCATATATTCGTTGGCTACTCAACGAGTTCGAAGATTACCGTTTTCCCCGGCCTGCCCTGCCTCAAACACCACTAATAAGCAATATGCTCGCCTATATTATTCGTCTATACACAATAGTTATTCAACTATTTGCAGACACCAGACAACAATTCTCGGCTCTGCGCAACATCATAAACGGCTATCACCTTACTCCCCTGCAAGGAATTTCCGATGCAATAGCCGCCCAATACGCGCTATTTATCCGCCTTGTGAAATTGGCTCAATACACCAATGAGTGGTTCGCCATTTCAATACTTTACTTATTTCGCTCTCATTTTTGGACAGGTCCTCCAGCTCGACCCAAACGTCGTCGTGGTCGTCCGGGAATCTTGCGACGTCATCATTTCTCTGGATTTGCGCGGGGTCGCCATCGCTCCCTTCCTGATCCACAATGTGGGTACTGTTTTTCGCTATTCGTATATCCATAATACAATGTATACACTAACACTATTCAGGGTTTCCTCTCTTCCATGTCATGATTGGATCAGTCATTGGGAGTCTTATATTTCTTACAGCAGTGGATAATCCCGGTGATATCCGTGATGTTCTTTTTCATACTAGTAAATCGTATTGGCATCGATTGCAGGAATTGTTTGAAGGTTATGACTATGGAAAGTTGTTGGCACTGGTGTTTTGTGCTACTATAGCGTATGGGATTATTCCTGCTCCTGCATTATAACGGGGCTTGGTTATCCCAAAAGAGATGCCTATTGAATGTATTAATGTTTTGATATATAGAGAGGTAAGGGGGGAAAAGTCAGTACTTAATGTCATAAGTATATATTTGAAAATATCCGGGACTTTTGATCTACATCAAATCATGTTATCTGTCAAATATCAGTCCTGTGAAGTCCAAAGTATATTCCTAATTGCGGACCAATCATATATTCATATATTACTCAACAAATCTTTGGTTTGTAGACCTAAAGTATATATTTGCTTTTTATTATCCCGAATGTTTGTTGATCCATAAAAGTCTACCCTATATCATCGGATGTAGATTTTCTTAAAAATATCTGAGAGGTGCTAGTTTCATAAAGTGCAAAGCACAGCTCTGCTTCCGAGCTCGAGGATGTACCACTTCATAAGCACCAGACTCATAAACGTGACGCAAGTCTACCATTTAATATGCAATGAAATAACGAGAGCTCTACTGTGGTTGGAATGTTTCATATTTGATATTTGATGACTATCAAAGGCCGGAACAATTACAGGTGATGGGAAGCACTGGCAGTTCCTTTCTTGAACTTTCTGCAGCTGCTACCAATGAACAAATAATTCCATAAACCATTCACAGTTACCAAATTCCGCATTCCCCTCTATGAAAGGTCCGCAGTTGTGACCACCTGCCATCCACCTGCCATCCTTCATATCGTATCCTATTCTTCCCAGCTAGCAACAGTGAAGCTATATCCAAAGTACTCCAATACTGGGTCTACTAGGTCAAATCATGATCCACAGAACCCAACCGGCCTGCGCCGCACAAACCTACTCAACGCATCACAAGCGAGTAGCCACGGGTGCAACGGCCTAATTAATGTTCTCATGTGCCGCATCTATGCGCCCACTTTCTCACGGCACCCGATTATATCCACGTTTTCGAATCTTGGCCTGACTATTCATAATACTCGGGCCAGATATACAGCCTGTTTCGCCACCAAGGAGATTGAGATAACTCGAAATCTCACACATTCTAGAACGAATGAAGCTTGAATACATTAAAAGTATAGATCTAAATCGATTCCCTATCGGAGAATATCCGGAATTAATAATATAATAAATATTATTTATAAACAAAAACGTTTGGATCAAGAATATAAAGTTATTTTATCTAAACTTCTTTATTTAAATAAATAATAATGTTTCCTTTGCAATTATATTTCTGAAATACTTCGTTGTGGCCTTTTTACAATAGATAAATTAGATATAATAGAAGAACAGAAAGGTTAGAAGATGAATATATAGAAAAGGAAAAGATTAATATAACAATTATAACAATTGTTTCTAACGATCTTTTCTTTTTCGATTTCCTTGATTATTCGTTGCTGTTGATGTCCGACGCAAAGTTTGAGGCTTTATTGGCAAATGTGGGTATTTCAGATAGAATGCCTGTAACTTCTCAGAGCAATTGAGATTTTTTTTGAGTTCTTATATATTCTCTGAATATAGATAATCTAATTATTTGATCAAATATTTGATTTTATTTCTGATATATTTATAATCTAATATTGTGTTACGAGGGTAGCCGTCTAGATCATATGGAAATGTTCTAGGCTATCGAGATAGGTTTATAATTAGATGTCAAACAGGGACTTTAAGTAATGACAATATGAATATGTTATTCGTAATTAATAATAGAGTATACTAAATGATTGATCTTGAATACAAAACTCTATATAAAGGAAATCCATCTTGATTATATAGCTCTTTGTCTTTTTCGAACAATTAGGACAATTAAGCGCTTCTGAAGCACTATCGTTCCAAAGCTATCCATTATATAATGCTATATACGTCTGAAGCTTTCCTATTTGTATATTCCGATGATATATATATATATAATCCTAAAATGATTATAATTATATACTAATATAATCGAATCCTATCTTGTTTGTATATAGCCCAAATTCATACAAATACGTCAGCTGTTACTTTCATAACATTATCCTTTTCTTAGCTTAACATTGATCCCGAACATTTATATTAATATATCTTTTTTTTTTTTTTAAATAATTATATATTTCTTTTCTTTCTTCATTATACCTTCTTCAATTATTGATAAAAGAAAAGAACAGATTCGTTTCGTTCATCTCATTGAACAAAAAAGTTTCGAAATGCTTTTATACTCATTATACGAATATACAGATCACAAATATATTGTTTCGCCCTTTGATTTTTTGCAATGTAGCGAATACATTTATAATAACAAGAAATACAATATTCAAGGTCCGTCTGAAAGTGATTGGGAAAATCTGTCCCAACAAAAAAAACGATTGGATCAAAAGAAGAAAAAGATTATAACTAAAATTCTGCGTTTGCAAAAACAGAAGCGTTTTCTATTGAAATATAAATCCGAAATGCTTCGTTGTAGTTTACAGACTTTTGATGAATTAATGAAAATAAAAGAGAAAGAAAAATTGGAAAAAGAACATATAAACAAAGAAACTGTCGATATTATTGTTTTTGCCTCTAATAATTCCCTTTCTTCCGATTTCCTCGATCTTTTGTTGTTTTTGTGATTTGATATTGAGTTCGAAGCTTTATTGATAGATATGGATACTTCAAATGGAATATCTGTAGCTTTTCAGGACAATTGAGATCTTTCTTGAATTCCTATATGTTTTTTGAATATAAATAATCTAATTATTTGATCAAATATTTGATTTTGTTTTTGATATATTTACAATCTAGTATTGTTTCAATATTGTATATAACATTAGAATTGATTGATTCGATTTCTATTATTGATGTATTAAATGCTTCTAATAGTACTTTCTTAAGAAATGAAATATAAAATACTGGGTGGATATTCATTATATATAATAATTTCAATTTGTAATTGACTGATTCTATTATCTTATCGATTTTGAATGATTTTAGTTTCTTATAATCTAGTTTATCGCTTAATTGTTTTGTTTATATATTTCTTTGAATAAAATAAACTTTATCCTTCTTTTTAAAAATAGGTCTTATACTTCTTGATTCGTTATAATATAATGCTGTTCTTAAAACAATAAATTGTAAATCTAAGGAGAATTGTTCATAAAACTCTTTGATTTCCATAATATCTTTTATAGCTTCATCTATATTTATATCTTGCAACAATAATGATTTGTAAACCAATAGATTGAACCCAAAGTTAGTATATACTGACATTATTTTTGTGGTTTTCGTTTCTAATATATTATATGCAAATTACATTAAGGATAATAATTTAACCCAATTATCTTGTTTGTAATTAATATAACAACGAAAATAGGCTTCCATCATTTGGTTTAATTATTCTGTCTGGTTATTTGTTTGTAAATAAAAAGCTATTGAAAGCTTTCTTTTGATTTCAAACAATACTATAAAGGTAAACCAAAACTTCGATATAAATAATTTATCCTTATTTGAAATAATCTCATTTAATACATTATGAATACTAATTATATTCCGTATGAATATATAAACAAAATCATTTATTATCTAAGTTTTATAGAATAATATTATATAAACAAACTTGATTAATTTGTTTGTTATCATTAATATAGAATTATATTCTTTTTGGATAACTAGATCTTTGGATAATAATAGTTTCATTACAAAATCCCAAGTAATGGACTTTTAAGATTGAGTAGATAGTTCAGGGGTTTTGAGCTGATTATAAAGGGTATACCGAACAGTTTTATTTCTTATACAAATATCATAATTCCCAATTATATTCTCAATTATAATCTTTATTTTTGGAAAGTAGATTTCTCTCTTTATTCTGGCAAAGGTTCTTACAATACCTTGATGTCTATAAGCTAATAACTTATATTGTTCTGTAATATAATCCTTAGCTAGATTAAAGGGTATATAAAGCTTATTATAAAAATAGATGAACCTATCTTCAATAATGAATCCTTTTTCTAAATTATCTAATATAACTAAGATTCTTTTGACTGTAATATCTATTGCATATTCTGTTTTTATAATATCTTTAATAATATTATAATTTATTCCTAAAATGATAACGAGTTATAATTTATTGTGAACTAAAGCATCGTTATCTTATTTTAATATTGTATATGATTCGTATGTTTTATTTTATAAGTATTCTGGTTTTCGGCTGAAAGTATCTGCCTTAACATTTTCGTTTCCTTTGACATATGAAATTCTGAAATTGTAGGCAGTTATAGTTTCCGATTATCGGATCTGTCATTGATTTAATTCCTTTGTTGTAATGAAGTAAACCAAGTTCTTATAATCTGTATATATCTGTATTATATATTTCGATCCTTTCAAATACACCTTTTATTCTCTAAAAACATCTATTATTGTTAGCAATTCCTTATTATATATTTCATAATTTAATTCGACTAGTAATAATTTGTATAAATGATAAACAACTGATTGTTATTCCTTGTTTAAGCCTGATTGGCTGAGTATTGTATCTAATATATAATCTGAGGAGTCTGTTTTCATAATTATTAATAATTCTGGATCAAAAGCCTTGAGAATTGATTCTTTTGTGAATGCTTCTTTAAAACATTCGAATGCTGTTTGTGATACTTTTGTCTATCGAAATTCTCTTTGATTCTTTTTAATGATCTCGATTATTGAAGCAGCTATTTTCGAATAATTCTTAATAAATTGTTAATAAAAGTTGGCAAACTTTAAAAAAGATTATACTTCTTTTATATTTGTTGATGATTTTCATTTCTTAACTGTTTTTACCTTATCAGAACTCATTTTGAGATCTCCAAAGAATATAGTATAATTTAAGAATTCTGTTTTGATAATATGAAATTTGTATTTGTTAAGTTTATATTGAAGATCTGCCTTTTTCAATTATTGCAAAACCTTATAAACATTTTGAATATATTGTTCTTCGTTTTCTGAGAATATCAATATATCATCTAAATAATATATACAATATATATCTAAATGTTTCTTTAATATATTATTAATTAAACATATATATATTATTGATATATTTATCAATCCGAATAATATAATCTGATACTTGTATAATCTGTATCGGGTTTTGAAAGCGGTTTTCCATTTTTCACTTTCTTTCATTCTAATAAGATGAAATCCGTTTCGTAGATCAAACTTGAAGAAAATCTTAGTTTTTCCCAATCGATCCCTCAATTCTGTAATTAATGGAAGTGGATATCGATCTTTGATCATTATATTATTAAATTTATGGTAATTTATACAAAACCTTTTTGTATTATCTTTTTTTGGTACAAACAATATAAAGCTAATTATCTATAAAATAGATTCTTTGATCTATTCCTTTTCTAATACATTATCAATATAATCCTTAAGTATCTCTAAATCAAAAACTGATATTGAATAGATTAGATCGAATAAAAGCATCTTGTTTTCCTTCAATATTATCTTATAATCTTATAACTTATATTCTGGTAAAACTTTATAATCTTTTCTTTTTTTGAATAGTTTTTTGTATTTCTGGTATTATTCCGGTATTAACATCTTTTCTTGTTTCATTACAAAAGTGTTTTCAAACAATTTCTTCTGTTTATTCTTCATTTATATAGAAAATTCACTTTTCTTCGTTATTAATAAAAGACCCTGAATTTAATATCTTATATCAATAATACTGTTCGCCTTTAATTCTTTATCATATGTATTCAGTTTTATTGACTTTAGCATATCTCGTCGATCGCTTTTCTTCGGAAATAATATAGTTTCTGATAACCAATCAATTTAGGGGTTATATACCTTCAGTTATAACATTCCCAGAATGATTTGTTGATTCCTTAATAAAACAATATCGAATTGGATAATCTTTTTGTACTAGGTTATGTTCATCTACAATAGACAAATCTCCTACGAAATCTTTCTATCCAATCCGACTAATTGTCTATCAATTAATTGTAATTGATATGATTTCTGTTTCGTTTGAAATTGTACTCTCAAATACTTTATAGTTCCTGATACAATAAAATTTCCTATAACTTTTGAATCTATTATAATTTGGATTGTTTGTCCGTTTATTTTTGTATTGCAATAAATCTGATTTGTTTGTCCTATAATATTCAATTGATCTTGGCCTTCTTTATAGATCTTAATTGTCTTTTCCTTTTTATAAATTCTCCTTATTTTCCTTTAAAGAAATCAATTTGTAACTTCTTTATTTAATAAATAAATTCTGCAAGTTTCATTATAATATACTGTCCAACTTATAACGGCATGCTTAATTATCTGTTCTTCCAATAATGATTCTTTTGATTCCATTTTATCGAAAGGAGAAAAAGGAGTTCATAAATACTTCAATTTATATCGGTCTATAATGTTCAATCCTTCCTGATTTCAAAACATTGTATCGATTTCCTTTTGTTGTGCCTTTTGTTTATAATTATTGTTTTCAATGAAATATAAAATATATAGTTAAAATACAAAAGTAGTGTTGAATTGATTTTTACCGAATTTCTTATGATAACCTTCTTTTGATGATCTTTTGTTTCGATAATCCCTGATTCGATGATTTAGCTTGCCATATTCGAAATATAATTTATTTTTGTATCTTTGTTTTACTTTTTCTTTAAATAATTTGTTTTTGAACATTATATCCAATTGTATTAGTTCTTTATAAAATTGTTTATTTTTTCGAAATCTTCCTTTATTCTTATAGTATTTATCACAATCTTGGTTTCCATAAAAGTTGGAAGATCGGTGTTTCTTCTGATACTCATAAAGCATTTTATCTATTTTAATAGATTTCTCAATCAATTCGTTTAAATCTTCCCAAATACAATTACAATCTAATTCTAGCCTGACTTCAAATTTGAGTCTTTTTCAATAATAACTCATTATTGTATTCTTTTCCTATCCAATAATACCTATATACCTCCTGAATTCCACAATATACTTAACTGCTGATTTTGTTTGCTTAAGATTATAGATCTTGAATTCAGTATCTTGTAATTCATTGATATTCCTGAATACTCATCATATTTCTCTTTTGAATCCTTCGAATCTTTCAAAGATAGTTTGAATCAGATATATTCGCTTCTTCGGCTCACTCAAATAAATGAAATAATCCTTAAAATATAATTAGATCTATTTAGCGGTTTCTCCTTTAAGATAAAAAACAGCCCAAATGTTTTTATCAGCATCATAATAAAACTTGTTTTGATTAAATTGAAAATAGATCTCAAATTGAAGCAAAAAGGTTTCTAACTTTTATTGATTGCTTATAAATCAATCTGGTAAAGCAATTTTAAGAATTTCGATGACAATAATTTCCTTAAGGTCTTCAATACCTTCTATAGCAATATCTCCATCTTTGTCGATACTTTCGGATATGATCTGATTAATTGTAACAAGGTTGCTAGATTATAATATCTTGGAAGATATAATATCGTTATTTATCGAATCGATACTTGAAATAATAATGATGCTCAAAATGTTATAAGGATAACTATCTAAATCATATAGAAGTATTCTAAATTATCGAGGTAGATTTATAATTAGATATCAAATAAAGACTTTAAATAATGACAATATAAATATATTATTCATAATTAATAATAGAGTATATTAAATGATTGATCTTGAATACAAAACTTTATATAAAGGAAATCCATTTTGATTATATAGCTTTTTGTCTCTTTTAAACAACTAGAATAATTGAGCGTTCCTGAAACACTATCGTTCTAAAGTTGTCCATCATATAATACTGTATACACCCGAAGCTTTTCTGTTTGTATATTCTGATAGTATATATATATATAATCCTAAAATGATTATAATCATATAC
>NGKH01000019.1:784776-800096 GCA_002162575.1 Sclerotinia glacialis
ATATTGTTTTGATATTATATATGGCTTTTGGGTTGATTGGTTTGATTTCGGTAAATAACATATTCGGCATTTTTGATAATATTGGTTCGAGTAAGGATATATAGAATATTGAATGGATATTTATAGTATTAGATAATTTCAATCAATAATTGATAGAATTTATTACTTTGTCAATTTTGAATGATATTAATTTTTTATGATCTAATTTATTGTTTGGTTTTTTCGTATCGATATTATATTGTAGCAAATAAACTTTATCCCCTTTTTTTAGTGTTGGTTTTATATTATGCTTTTTATTGTAGTAAATTGTTATATATAAGGATATGAATTTTAAATCAAGAAATAACTATTCTTAAAGATCTTTGAATTGTTCAATTTTAATAATAGCTGTTTTAACATTTGCTTTTTGTGATATCAGAATTCTATATATTTTAGGATTGAAACTGAAATTAATATATATTGGTGTAATCTTCGTGATTTCTGTTTCCGATGTATTATATACAAATTAAATTATAGGTAATAATTTTATTCAATTGTCTTATTGATAATTGATATAATATCTAAGATATGTTTTCATTGTTTGATTAATTCTTTTTTTTTGATCATTTGTTTATAAATAAAAGGAAATAGATAACTTTCTTGTTATTTCTAATAATCCTATAAATGTAATCCAGAACTTTGAAATGAAAAGCTTGTCTCTATCTGAAATTATCTGATCTGATACTTTGTATATATTAATTATATTCTTGAAGAATACAAAAGCTAATTATTCAATATCCTATAATTCTTTGAATGATATTATATATGTGAATTTCGTTAATCTCTTTATTATAATAAGTATAAAATTGTATTCAACTTTTATAGTAAAATCTTTGGAAAATGGTAGTTTAACCACAAAGTCCTATATAATGGATTTTCATAACTGAGAAAATATATCTGATATTTGAAGCTGATTATATAAAGTATATCGTAATGATTTATTCTGGATACAAATATTATAATTCCCAACAACTTCTTCAACTATTTTTTTTATTCATAGAAAGTAATTGATTTCCTTGAACTTTGTAAATGTTCTTGTAATCCCTTGATGATTATATATTAATAACTTGTATTATTTCATTATAAAAATCTTTGATAAATAATTAGGAATATTTATCTTTCTATAGAAATAGATTATTCTATCCTCGAATATGAATCCTGATTCTAATTTCTTTAGAATGTATATAGTTATTGTATTGGCTTTATAATATCCTTGAATTAGAATGTGAAAGTGTTCGTTTTCTAATTTATATATAATTGCAAATTGTGATGTATTGTAAACTAAAAAATCGTTTTGTTCTTTGAATATTACATAAGATTCGTAACTCTTGTTTTCTTGATATTCTGATTTTCGGCTTAAAGCATCTGCTCTAGCATTTTCTGTTCCTTTGACATATGAAATTCTGAAATTGTACACAGCCATGATTTCTGATCATCTGACCTATTATCTGTTGAATTGTTTTGTGATAATGAAATAGATTAAATTCTTATAATCTGTAAATATTTATATTATATATTTGGATCCTTCTAGATATATTCTCTATTCCTTGAATACTTCAATTATCATTAAGAGTTCCTTATTGTAAATCTTATAATTTAATTCTGTTGATAATAGTTTTCGGGAATAGAATACAATTGATTATTATTTTCCATTTTTGCCTAATTGATTTAGTACAACATTAATAACAAAATCCAAAAAGTCCGTTTCGATAATGATCTCCTTTTCTGAATCGAATATAAACAATATTAATTTCTTGATTATTACTTGTTTAAGTTTCTCAAATGATTCTATTGCTTTGATAGTCCAATCGAATGTTCCTTGATTTTTTCTAGTAAAATTAATTAGATAAACAGTAATTGTCAAATACTTTTATATGAATTATCGATAAAAGTTAACGAATCCTAAAAAGGATTATACTTCTTTTATATTAATTGATTGTTTCTATTTGAGCATTGTTTTAACCTTATCTTTATTCATTTTGAATCTTTGATCTGATACTATAAATCCTAGGAATTCTATTTCTGTAATATAGAATTCGTATTTGTTAAACTTGCAAAACAAATCTGAATTTGCTAGATATTCTAGGATATTGTTGATGTTTTTGATATATTGATTTTTATTGATTGAATATATCAAAATATCATTTAAATAATATATATAATATATATCTAAATACTTCGATAATATATTATTTATAAATTATATAAATGTTATTGGTGTATTGATTAATCCAAATAATATGATTTGATATTTGTAAAGTCTATATCTATATTTGAAAATGGTTTTCCATTTTTCGCCTTCTTTGATTCTGATTAAATGGTAATCATTATATAGGTCCATTTTTGTAAATATTATGGTTCTATTTAATCGATCTTTTAATTCTATAATTAATAGAAGTAAATATCGATCTTTTACAATAAATATATTTAGTTTTTTATAATCCATAATTAATTTTCTAATACTATCTTTTTTAGATATTTATATAATTAGATTTGATACTTTGAATAAGGATTCTTTGATTTATCCTTTGATTAAATTATCGTTGATATATTATTTGAATATCTTCAACTCATCAATTGATATTGTATAAATTGGGGTATATATTAATATTTGGCCTTTCTTTAATATTATCTTGTGGTTTTATAGTTTGTATTCCGATAAAGTATATTAGATTTCTGATTCTTCGAAGATTCTTGTATATTTCTGGTACTATTCGGGTATATCCTTCTGAAAGAGATCTTGGATTGGGTATCTTATATTATTAATATTATTTGTTTTCAGCTTTTCTAAATATTTATTCTGTTTCGCAAATATCTTTTGCAATTCTATATAATTATCTATACATTAGCCGAAACTTATAGTTTCCTTAAATCAATCAATAATAGAATTACATACCTTCAATTATAATATTCTTAAAATGATTTGTTGATTTCTAAATAGAACAATATCAAACTGAATAAGCTTTTCATATTGATTTATATTCATTAATATTGATTGAGTTTCTTACAATATTATACCATCAATTTTTACTAATTGTTCATCAATTAATTATAATTGATAAAGTTTTGATTTTGTATAAAGTTATATTCCCCAATACTTCATAATTTCTAATACTATAAAATTTCCTGTGATTTCTAAATCTATTATAATCTGGATTGTTTGTCTATTTATATTAATTCTATAATAGATTTGTTTTGTTTGGCTTATTATATTCAATTGACTTTGATCAATTTGCAAATATAAATTATCATTGTTTAAAAATGTAAAGTTTCATAATCTCTCTTCTTTATTCAATAACTTTGTAATATCTATACCTTTTCTGATTTTATTGTTAAATATATCCTTTCAGATTATTATAGATATATTACTATCCTATATTTTTAATAGACTTCCTATTATCAATGATAATATTATGATTTGAATTATAAATTGATATTCATTATCTACTTTCCTATATAGAAAAACGTTGTTGCTTTCGATCTCCATACTTAGATAATAATAAAAAACTTCCTATATTTCCTCAATTCCTAAATATACTATATATTCATAATTAATCCTTTCAATAAAGGATATATCGATGATAATTCCATACTATAGAATCCAATATTGATTGATAAATTGTACTTCGTAGGTTTTTTCTATTTAAGTATTGATTATATTGGTGTCCTTATTAATAATTCCTTTATCTGTATTTCCGAACTTCCAGATACAGCGATTCCATCCATCGATTTCTTGAATAATCTATAGCTCTTTTTAACTAGATTTTTTATTAATCCATTATGAATTCTCAATTTCATCTTCGAGCTTGTTTTGCTCAAGTTCTTCTTCAATATATATTGATGATTGATCTATAAATAGATCAATTTTATTGATTATATATAATTGAAATATAAAAATAACATTAAATTGATCTTTGTTATATTTCTTTTTTTGATATCCATTTTTTCTTATATTAATATTATCTTTGTTTTAATATTGTTTTATTTGATGATCTACTTTTCTATATTCAAAATACAATTTATTATTTTGTCATTGCTTTTTCTCAGGATCATTTTGAATTAATATTTTGTAAATAACATTCAATTTTATAGGATCTCTATATCGTTATAGATTATAATATTGTCTACCTTTGTTCTTTCAGTATTTTCCTTGATTTCGATCTTCTTGAAATTTGTAAGCCTGTTGATTTGTTTTGTATTTATAGAGTCGATCATCACATTCAATAGATTCCTCAATTAGGTCGTTCAAATCCTTGTTTATAAATGATCTGTCGAATTCCAATCTAATTTCTGATTTAAATCCTTTACAATAATGATTTATAATAATTGCTGAATCCCATTCCGTTATTCTTGTATATCGTTGGAATTCTGTAATACATTTGATAGCTGATCCTATTTGTTTAATATTAAATAGCTTTTTCTCAATTACTTTTCCTTTATTAATATTATCAAACATTCTTCAAATCTTTTTCTTAAATCTGTTAAAGGTATTGAAGATTGCTTTGATTGATTATATACAATCCGAATTGTTATATTCGAAGTAATCGCATAAATAGAATTGAATCCATTTAGATGCTTTTCTTTGGAAGTACGATGTGGCCTATACACTTTTAACTGAATCGTTGATGAACTTGTCCTTATTGAATTTAAAGTACATCTCAAATTACAATAGAAATATCTCGAATTCCTATCGATTGTTGATATACTTATCTAATAAAACGATTTTGAAGGTTTCGTTAATTGTAATATCTTTGGATTCTTCTATAATGATATTGTTGTCTTTATCGATTATCTGATTTGTCGAAGATGTGTTATCGTATTGGTTCCCTTATAGAACATTGCCAATAGTTGCTATATTAAACAATTGATATCGATTCGATATTTGAAACAATAATAATACTCAAAGTATTATAAGGACAACCTTTTGATTATACAAAAATGGCTATAAAGTTCTGAATACAAAATAGATTTAAATTAAACTTCAAATAGATAATCGATGATATAATATAATAATTAGGTTTGTTATTCTTATAATTATACTATAAAAATAATGATTGTTTTTGAACATAAAATTCTATATTGTAATAGAATCCTATTCCCTTATATAGATCTTCATACTTTGAAACATTCAAGACCTTTCGAATTCCTGGACCTTCATTTGTTATAGACCTTACTTTATTATGCTTGATATGCAGGGTCCATCACATGATTGACTATGTCATGTTACCTGTTGTAACATCCCAATTCATCTCTGTATTCTAAAAGTAACTCTTTAAAAGAATAAATATAACATTAAAACATTATTTTGCTTTTCATTTTCAAATCGATAATCAAATAAAATATACTAATTCTATTCTGAAACAATATATATATACATTCATCAACTTCTATCAAAACAATTGAATAAATTGATTATTATTAATTGAATTTATATTAAACAATTTAATATCGGAAATTATAAAATACTCATTTTTCTTTATAAATTACAATTTTAATTTTAATTTAGAAATCGAATTAAACAAATTCAGCTTACCGAATATAATATTAATACAAAAATATAAGTTCTTCAAAGAAAACAAAACAACAAATAGAATAAAAAAGATCCTAAATCAATTTCAAATACTTGCAAAACAAACAATTACAATTTTCAAAAAAAATACAAATCAATATCGTATAGATTTTCCAAGATATATTATCGAACAAAAAATCTATATCAATATAAAGAATATAAAGATATCTCAAAAAGCTAAAAAATTAAACAATAAATAAATAGAACTTTATAAGATTCTAAAAATATATCTATATATATACTTAATCAAATTACCAAAAAACATTCAAATCTTTTCAATCTTTCATTACTTTCTTTTTATTCTAATAAAAACAAATATATATTTCCCAAACCAGAATATTATAAATAAATCAAAAACTCTAATAACGAAAAATCGAATCCTAAAACAAAAAGATAATAAGAACAAATTAATTCAGAAATAAATATTCAAAGATATAATAAATAATTATAATGAAAATGAATATTATTATCTTATTAAATGAAGATATTATATACTAATATAACAATCAATTATAGATCTAAAAGAAAACGAAGAAATACTTGTTAAATATTACTATCTATATTCTAAGAAATCGAAACCTTTATTATAGATATTATAATATCCAAAAACAAAAGAAATCTTATAATCAAAAAAGAAAACTATTCAAATACAATTACAAAGATCGTTAAAATTAAAAGAATCAACGATTTATATAATGAATAACAATTATAAAATAAAATATATAACTTAGATATTATCAATTATTTGAGGACAAAAAACTTGAAAAAAAAAAAGCAACTATTATAGGTTCACTATTTGTTCCTAATTAGATTATATATAATTGTTTTAAAACATCTACACTTTATTATATAATCGGCTCTCTTTCAGAACCACCCTTCCTTCCTTATAGAATATCATATATCTCACCTATCACCTATAAGATCCCTCTGCACCGTGATAGGTTTCGAAGTATCTTTTTTATAATAATAATCAATTCTGATGATTTATATATTTTATCAATTAGATTATCGATTGATTTATTAATATCTAATATAAATATATTTATTAATATTATTATAAGATCAATATTGTTATTTATTTATAATATAAGATTTTTGAATATTATTATATTAAACAATCTTTTTGGGAATATAGTTTACAAACGATTTTTAATTCGATCATTATTAAAATCGGTATATTTGAGGTAATCTTCTGTTTTGTAGTTTAAAATGTTTGAACGGATTGTTTTGTAATCGGGTTGATATATAATCCGGAAATTGAATTCTAATAGGAATTCGGCTCATTTTGTTTATTATTGATTTAGTATCTTTATTGATATAAAATATTCTAGGTTTTTATAATCGATAATAATTTCGAAGGGTTTTTGAGATTTATATAATTTAGATCTTTATTTTTCAAATGCTTTTATAATAATCAAAAGTTCTTTATTATAGATTTCGTAATTATATTCAATTATAATATATTTGATAAAGAAATATATAATAGATCAAAGATATCCTTCATTGTCGTATTATAAAAGGACGTTTTCTATAACCCAATCGAAAGTATCTGTCTTAATGATAATATAAAGATAATAATCAAAAATAACGAGAATTGAGATGGAAAAGAAGGAATATTTCAGTACTTTAAAGATTGCTTTTTGATCATCTGATTAATTCTATAATTTCTCCTTTTTTAAAAGGCGATTTAATAATTCTACAATCTTAAAGAAATTTCGAATAAAATATCGATAGAAATTGGCGAATTTTAGAAAGTATTAAAAATCTTTAAATTTAATAAATAATTTCTATTTAAAAATCGTTTTTATTTTCTTAGAGTTTATTTTTATATTATCAAAAGTAATGATTAAATCAAGATATTTTATTCTAATTATTTGAAATTTATATTTATCGATATCGATTTATAATTTTATATCGGCTAAACATTTTATAATTTTTCAAATATATTTTTGATAATCGATAATATTTGTAAAGTAAATAAGGATATTATTGAAGTATATAATATAAATTTTATCTAAAAGGTCGAAAAGAATATAATTGATATAGTTCTGGAATGATATAAAGGTATTACAAAGGCCAAATAATATTATTAAAGATTCAAATAGATCAAAACGAGTTATAAAAACTATTTTCTATTTATAATCTTTTGCGATATATAGTTTATTGAATATAATAATAATATCTAATTTGATATAAACCTTTATATAATATAAAACATCAAGAATTTCTTTGATTAATAGTAATAAATATCTGTTTTTGATTGTAATATTATTGAACTTTTGATAATCTTGGCAAATATAAATTCTTCCATCAGGTTTTACAATTAGAAGAAGCGATACAACGGATTGGAAACAGGATTCTCGGATGAAACCTTTATTAAAATTATTATCTAATCATTTTTTAACTATTTGAAGTTCTATAAATAATATAAAATAACCTTTATTATAGAAAGATTCTTATTTTGAAATAATTTCTATTTTGTGATTCCAAAAACAATATAATAAAAGATCGTTTATAAATAAAAGTAAGAATTCAATTATAAGATTGTAAAACTATAAAAATAGCCTTTTTTGAACTTCGATTATTATTAATATAAAGCAATCAATTTTTTCTATAAATTTATCTATATTATTATTTATAATACTTTGATATAATTCGATTGCAAATATTTGGAGCTGGTTCAAGATCCTTTCCATTCTATTTGCCGTTTTGTTTTCTTTGAAGAACTTATGTTTTTGTGCTAGTGTTATATCCGGTGGATTAAATTTGTTTAATTCGATTTCTAAATTAGGGTTAAAACCATAATTTACAAAAAAAAATGAGTATTCTGTAATTTCCGATATTAAATTGTTTGATGCAAATTCAGCTAATAATAACCAATTCATTCAATCGTTTTGATAAAAGTTGATGAATATATATAAATATTATTCTAGAATAGAATTAATATATTTTGTTTGATTATTGATTTAAAGATGAAAAACAAAAGAATGTTTTAATATCATTCCTAATCTTTCAAAGAATTGCTCCTAGAATCCGAAGACAAATTGAGAGTTTCGATTTGAAATGATATTATTTGAGAGTCTGTAAAATGTATAGATCTTATTTACAAATGTATCGAATAATTCGTTAATCGTTAGTATCCTTGTTCTAATAAAATGCTTTATTTTTGTAAATCTGTATACAATAATTAGAATATATTTAAATATCGAATTGTAATACTTGCAATCTGATAATGATGTTATATAATCGATTAAGATATTGGACCAGATACAAAAAGGTATTGATAATAGTTTTAAGAATTCAAAGGGGAATAATTTTGACGATTTGGTATGGGTATAGAGTTTGTATATTTGAATATAAACATCGATTTCTTGGTATATTTATAGCCATCAATAAGTTCAAAAGATTAGATCGATAGTTTTGGTTCGTCCAGGGTAACCAATTAGCCCCAAAAAATATGTTCGATATATTATTTGGATTTTGAATTCATTGTCTAATAAGACCCAAAACTTTTCTTAATAATAGATCTTCTTATTATATACTTTGCAATCTTGTATTATTATATGTAAAGTATTTCGAAACTTCTTTGATTATTTAATTATATTTGGATCTTTAATTGTTTTTATCAATTGTTTCGTCATTTTGGATTTTTTGTATATTTGTTCGATGAAATTATCGATTGATTTATCTTTTATAAATATTAAAATATTCATCAATATCAATATTAATTCGTTGATTAAATCTTGATATAATTCGATATCGAATCTATTGGCAAACAACATTATATGTTCCTTGTTTTTTAAACATTTATCGTTTGAGTTTGAAGAATTAGAACAATCTTTTCATCGTTTATTTAAAGTATTTGATCGAATAACTTTAAATCCTGATCTATAGATTATGCAAAAATTATATTGGAAAAGGAATTCCAATTAATATATTTGTTAATGATTCAATACTTTTGTTATTATAAAATACTCGAGATTTTTATAATCAATAAAAACCTTAAATTCTTGTTGTAATCCTTGTAATTCAGATCTCCATTCCTTCAAGGATTTGATAATTGCTAATAGTTCTTTATTGTAGATCTTATAATTATATTCAATTATTGTATACTTTATAAAAAAGTATATAATTGATTATAAAGTATTGTCTTTATTATATTGAAAGAGAATTCTTTTAAAAACTCAATTTGAAGTATTTATTTCTAAAACAATCTTTTTGTTATAATCAAAATATATAAGAACTAAAACAATAACGAAAACGAATTTCAACATTTCGAAAACGTTTTTGTAGATATCATCTTAAGATCAAGATTTGTCTTTCTATAATAGATTATTTAAAGATCGATAGATTTTAGAAAAGTCTTTTATAAATTATTAATAGAAATTTGCAAATCCTAGAAAACATTGAAGATCTTTGATAAATTCAAATTGTTTTCAAAATATTATTGTTTCGATTTTTATTTGGTTTATTTCTATTCTATTTATTATTATAATAAAATCTAGATATTGTATAGATATTATTTCGAATTCGTATTTGTTGATATTGATTTGAAAATTTGTATCAATTAGTTTTTGAATTATATTGTGGATATACTCTTTATATTGGTTTTTGTTATTTGAATAAATTAGAATATCATCGAAATAGATTATATAATATTTGTTTAACTTATTGAAAAATGTATAATTGATATAATATTAGAATGAAATAAATGTATTATATAAATCAAATGATATTATTAATAATTCAAATAAACCAAAATATATAATGAAGATTGTTTTCTATTTATCTTTTTTTGTAATACAAAGTTTGTTGAATATTGTAATAATATCGAATTTGATATAAATTTTTGTATTATATAAAACATTTAAAATTTCTTGAACAATTGGGAATAGATATCGATTTTTTATTATAATATTATTTAATCCTCGATAATCTTGACAAATCTGTACTCCTTTGTTAGGTTTTATTATTAATAATAATAAAACTATTAATCAGGATCTAGATTCTTGAATAAAACCTTTGGATAGATTTTTGTTGATTCATTTTCGAACAATTTGAAGTTCTAATAATAATAATGAATAGTTTTTGAAATAAGATGATTCTTTTCCTGGGATTAATTCGATTTTATAATCTTATATTTATCAAGATAATAATATATCTATATATTATAAAAGGAATATTGATAGTTTATTTTAAAGCTAATTAAGTAGCTTTTCGCAAATATTATTGTTGTTAAGGTAAGGTTTTTTTGTAAGGAATTTGATAATATCGATTTCAGATATCTTTTGTAGATATATAAATTGATAATGATTGTAATCCCAATCGAAAAGTTCTGGATTGGGGTTTGCTTCTAATTTATATCCTTCATTTTTTATATCCTCGATTATAGTTCTTTGGTAATTGGAATTATTGATTTTATTAAGGTTATCTTTATTATGGTAAGGATATGATAATTTTACTTTATTATAATAAAGTTATAGTAACTTTATTGTGATTGTAATAAGTTTATTATAATAAAGTGATGGTAACTTTACTTTATCATAATAAAATTGTAATAACTTTATTGTAGTTGTAGTAAAGTTATTATAGTAAAGTTGTGGTGTAACCTCATTATAATGGGTTTGGTTGGGTCTGTGTAACCTATAATCATATTGCGGTTTTTCTATTTGTGATTGATATATAGAAATTGTAAGGGTTTGAACTGATTGTTATACATTTTAAGGATAATATAATACGATATAATATTGAGATATAAATAAAAAGATCAACTTTGCTTAATTTATATATAAATTATAATATTATAATTATAGGAATCCGAAGATGAAAGGTATATTTGGGGAAAGCTTGATTACAAAAAAAAGCTATATTTCTTGGTGGTATTCTATAATAATTAGTATAATGAAGTAATCAATAATAATATCGATTATATTATTGTTTACTAATTATAATTGGTATTGATAAAGTAATTGTAATATTTGAATATTGTTGTTTTTGAAAAAATCATAATTGGCAAACGTTTTCCCAAAACATTCGTTATCAATAAGATTTATTATAAAAAAGAGTTTAGAATATATAAGGAATAAAGTAATTTTAATAAATAGAGATTTACTATTTATAAAGTTAAATTGTAATAGTTTAGTATTATATATAGTTTGTTGTATCCATTTTATATTCTCAAATAATCTTTACAAATGTTTTGATACAAAGATTAATCTTTTCCCTGAAAGATTGGCGGTATTATAATTATATCGGATATTTATATATTCGAAATGCTTTTTGTTAGATGAAGAAAATCTTCTTCAATATAACTTTGGAAAGTATTGAATTGGATATTGCCGTAATTATTATATAAAGGATTAAATAGTTTTGAAAAAGATATATATAGATTATTACAATTATAGGAATTGTAGTTATTTTGGTATATAGATGGTATATATTGCTTTTCGAATTATATTGATATATTATCTTTTTAATTATAAATTCCTTATTGTAAAAATACAGCTTTATATCCTTTAATAGTTCTTTGAATATCTATTTGTTTTTTTCCTTTATAATCTTGAATTAAATAGCTTTGTTATTTGTAATAATGGTATAAACCGAAACGATATTCTTCAAATTTCTGATATTCTTTATTGTTTGTTGTTCGTATTGTATCAAAGTCTATAAGTTCTTTTGGGATTGGAGTAGTGATTATTGATCGGGGGTTTTGGGTTTGAATTAGGAAGTTATTTGATTTGGAAAACGAATTTTTTAAATAATAATCGTTTTCCTAATAATTTTGGTTTTATAATTGAAATTTCTTTTTTTAGTCTTTAATATCATCCAATTTTGCAGGGTATATATCGTATTTTATTAGGGTCTTCAATTCGTTGATAATCTTTTGTTTCATTGCTGAGATTATTTTATAATTGGATTTCTTATTGAAACTGTTTAGATATTATAAAATTATGAAAAATTATGAAAAAGCTTGATTATCTGTTATGCGAAGTTTGTCGAATTTGAATGTAGATTTGTATTCCATATTAATTGAAATATAAAGATCGTTTAATTTGGCAAGGAATTCTTGAGTTATAATAATGGAAAATATTCTTTTTATGATTTTATAAATATCTTTTCGTTTTTTTTGATATATTACTTTTTCAAATAAAGATATTATATATAAAAGCTTTTTCTTTTCTATATCGAATATCGATATATTAGATATTCAACAAATCTAAAAGCTTAATTTCTATAATTCGTATTCCTTTTGTTATTGCAATATATTATGTTTTTCGTCTTTGAAAAATTCAGAGTTCTTGAAGATTTGTTATATTTGATTAAACAAAACAATTGATAATATATTTGCTTATATAAATACAAATTGTGTTTTTAAAAAGCTATGAATTATTCGTTCGATTTATAAATCTTTCTTCATTTTTTGAGAATCGTTTTCTAAAAAAGATATATAATTGAAATTATTCTGAAGATAGTTTTCAAGGATTGTAAATATATAACTCAAATATTCCTTAGTAGATTGGTTATCTTAATCTAAATAAAAAAATGAACAATTGAATCGGGGTTTTTGAATTCGGCGTTTGGCACATTGGCTAATTCATTTACAATCTATTGTTATTATTCGAAGAGTTCCTTGATTTGTATATATATACCATCGAGTGTCAGGATGTCTGAAGAGATTATTAATATAGACTAGTTGAATAGGGCATTTTCTGTATTAGGGTTGTTGTCGCTCATTTTTTGATAATATAGCAATCAGGATCTAAAGTATAATCGAAAAATGTAATCAAGGATTCTGGGTCAAAGATTCTGGATCAAAATCGAAATCGAAGATATTGTTTTAAAGCTGTTTTTTTGATAAAGATTTATCAAATAAATGAAATCGATGAAAAATAAAGATAAACAAATAAACAAAAGATCAGCTTTTTTAGAAAATTAAAATCGGGCTGTCTTTACAATAGGGTCTTTTTGAAAGGTAGAATATACTATTACAATACAAAGGGACCTTATAGATGATAAATAAAATATATGATATTCTATAAGGAAAAAAGGGTGATTTTGGAAAAGGGCCGACTATATAATAAGGTATAGATGTCTTAAGGCAGCCACACATAACCTAGCTAAAAACGGGTAATGAACCCATAACAATATTTAACAAGTATTTCTTTGTTTTCTTTTAAATCTATAATTGATTGTTATATTGATATATAATATCTTCATTTAATAAGGTAATAATATCCATTTTCATTATAATTGTTTATTATATCTTCGAATACCCATTTTTGGATCGGTTCGTTTTTATTATCCTTCTGTTTTAAAACTCGATTCTTTATTATTAGAATTTCTAATTTGTTTATAATATTTTAATTTGACAAGTATATATTCTTTTTTATTGGGATAAGAAAAAAATAATAAAAGATTGGAAAGATTTGAATATTTTTTGATAATTTGATTAAATATATATATATAGTAATTATGTACTTCTATTTGGTTGAAACGTATTTTTCGATACATTCCCTTAATCATCATATATTTATTTTATTAATTATATTATTATAATATATTTTATTGAGATCATTTGATTATAATAATGTTCTTTATATATAATTAAATCTATATGATCATAGAAAAATAATAAAAAGAACAGAGGCAAACGATAATCATCAAAAAATCATGGATACCTTCGGAATCAGAAAATCGATTATTATCTATATTATTAAAATGAATCAATTGTGTGACGATGGAAAAACTTTATTTAAAAAGATTAGAAAGAGATTATATATAGATCAAAACGAACAAAATCTGTTATATTATATAAGATTATAATCTAAATCGATATATTAGGAAATAATTAATATTTATAAATTAAATTGTAAAAGAGATACTATCAAAAAGATTTTAAAGAATTATAAAATAATCAATTAGAGAGTTAAAAAAAGATTTGAATTTATAAAAGAATATATTATTAAAAAATTAGTTTGGTATTTAAATTATAAAGGATAAATAATAAAAGAATAAAGATTAATCTTTTAATCGAATAAATACTTTATAAAACAAAGAAAAGATAAAAATCAAGAATAAATCTTTCGTTTTTCCAAACAGAAATAATAATAGAAAATGATTCAAATTTATTCTATAAATAAGACTATAAAGATTATAATTTGAGAAGGTTTTTGTAATATCGAAAGGAATAAATTATATATTATAAATAAAGATTTCGAAAGTAAGAAGTTCGGGTATAATGTCAATTCTTACTTTAAAATTCTTACTTTAAAATTCTTAATAAGGAATTGGCTTTCATTTGGGAGGGTTTGAACAAATAATATCAATTTATATAGGATAATATTCTTATATATCGAATTATTAAAATACTAAATTGGTTCAGGATTAAAGGTATTCTTTTAGTTGATCTTTGGTTTCTTTATAATTCTGATCTTAATTCTATAAAGTATATTTAGTGATATCTAAAAGTATATGTTTTCAAGATATTTCCCGATATCGTATAGAATAAAAACAAATCGAAATATATTAAACAAAAGCTAGAGAATATATTACAAATAGTTTGGAATATATTAAATAACGATTTATTTATAAAATTAGAAGTTAATATAAAAAATAGAATAAAAGCTTATATTATAATAAATGATTAATATACTAAATATTAAACAATTGAATCAAAATATCATTATAAAACTTTTCATTATTAAAATATATA
>NGKH01000019.1:804045-820880 GCA_002162575.1 Sclerotinia glacialis
AATCAAAGATAATAAATAACAATCTTTTATTGATAAATTATTTAAAACTCGATAATCGATACAAAATCGCAGTTTTTTATTGGATTTCTTGATAAATAAAATAAATGAAGTTGAGACAGACGAATTGGGATGAATAAATCTTTTTTGAAGATTCTCAATTAATCGGGTTTTTAGAGCAATAAATTTATTTCGGGATATAAAGTATAAAGGTCCAAATGATAATTCTATTCCTTTTTTTAATCGGATATTATAGTTGTACAGCCGGTGTGGCAGTAAACGATCAACAATTCGTAGAAAGAAAACGTTAATCCATTCGTGAAATTCTTTAAACAAATCAATAGATATAAAATCCTTTTTTTAATAAAGGATATTATCAATCAATTCGATAATGATCTGAAATATTTTATATCCTCGATAAATATATATAGAATAAGTTTTTGTTGATATAATCGCAACATTTTTCTTTTGTAATATATTAGAGTAAAATAATAAATTTGTAGTAAAGTTATAATAAAATTATAATAAAATTGAAATAAAGTTAATATATAATATAATAAAATTATAATAAAATTATAGTAAAGTTATAATAAAGTTAATATATAATATAATAAAGTTATAATAAAATTATAGTAAGGTTATAATAAAGTTAATATATAATATAATAAAGTTACAAAAAACAAATCGGGCTTTGATTGGAATATCTTATAAAGTTTTAATATTAGATAATTGTAATAGAATATTGTGGAATTTCTAACAATATTCGTTATTAAATCGAAAGATATTTGAAATAAAATTGATATATAGATTGTATTTTTTTTAATTAGGTTAATTCTAAAATAATAGGATAATAAACTAATTTGATAATAAATATATATATTTTTTTTTTGTAATAATTATTGATTTGTAGATCTATTAGGATATACTTTTCGATATAATTTTCGGGTAAGATCTTTCTATCGAATCCGATAACTTCGAATAGGGTAGATAATTTGTAAGTTCTAATCTTTTTTGTTTATATTCAATTATAATCAATGAATACAAATCCTTTACAATTATTATTTATTATAATTAATATAAGGCAGTTTTTGGTTTTTTCGGATAATACAATAACAAACAGAATCATCAGGTTCATTTAATAATTCATCTCTTTTTATAAAGATAACTCTCAAATGGTAATGGCGGATAATTATATAGTATATAATAAGGTTATTTAATAACGTTTTATATTAAATAGGCTTTGTTTTCCGAATCAGGGGAATCGGGTGGGGACAGATTGTAAGATGCAGGATTTGGGCAATTGTAGATTGCTTTGGCTTAGATAGGGTGATTATCGGAGAACAAATAGTTTTTTATTATATAATCAATAGAATTATAATAAAAGTATTCTCTTTGTTTTTATCGATTGGTATATCTTTGAATACTAAAATCCATCAGATCTTATATAATAGAAGGTTTGATAATAACAAAAATATAGACAATTTGATTTTGTATACAATTAGTATAATTCGGGTTCTATACGAAAGCATAGGGTGATAATATAGCTGGGGTATTGTCACGGGCAGGGTCAGGATAGAAGCAGGTGAATAACAGGTCTCTCTTTATTGATAAAACGTTGCTCAAGAAGTAACGCTTCTAGAATGTAATTGATCTCTTAAATAGATTCAAAATGAGAGATTCGCTTCTATTAAGCGAACCTTTACTTTAACGCTAGTTCCTACATGTACTAGCGCCCTTCATACGGTAGCCCCGTGACAAGATATCTAATTCGATATTGTTAATAATATAATTCAAAAACAAGAACAATAGGAATAAACTAAATGTAAATACTTAATCAACTATCTTTAGAATTTCTTATAAATACAAAGCGATTTTTTACAAAGTTTTAATTAGTAATAATTAAAGTGTTCGGCGGATTGATAATAGATATAATAAATGATATAATCGAAATCTAGTTTTGATAAGGTTTTTCTAATATAAAGTTGTAATAGCTTTTATATTGATGATATAAATTATTAAAATATAATTCGAGATTATAATAAGGTTGTAATAAAGTTATAATAAGGTTATAATAAGGTTATATAGTAAAATTGTAATAAAATGATGATAAAATAATGATAAAATGATAATAAAGTAATAATAAGATTATAATAAAGTTATATAATAAGATTATAATAAAGTTATAATAAAATCATAATAAAGTTATAATAAAATCACACAGGGGGGGTCGTACAACCAAGATGTAGATAAAGATTTATATTGTATTATAAAAATAGAAGAACTATAGAAAAAAGGGGGTCTACTTATAAAAAGAAAGTAGAGTATACTAAGTATATTAATGATAGAGGCTTAAGATATAAAGGGCAACTACAGGATATGTAGTTGGAGCCGTAACAACTTTATTATAATTTTATTACAATCTTATTATATAATCTTATTATAATCTTATCATTACTTTATTATTACTTTACTATTACTTTATTATAACCTTACTATACAACCTTACTATAATTTTACCACGACTTTACTACAACTTTATCACAACCTTACTACAACCTTACTATAGCCTTGAACCGTACCTTGATATATATATAATCTTATATATAATCTTATATTTAATATTTAAAAGAAGACTTTATCTTTTCTAATATCAAAAGATGAAAAAATCTTTATTTATAGAATAATAATCTATATAGGAATCCTCTTACTCTTTATTATAGAAAAATAAAGTTTAGTTCTATATATAATATAATTCTATAATAATCAATTCTATATATCCTCTACTATAATACGAAAACCTAATAGTTTGGGAAAGAAGATATAGAAAAAAACACTGGGTCAATATTGTATATTCGTCAATACCTAAATTTGGATGTTATAGATTGAAAAGAAAAGTCTTATTGGTATATTTGCCAGATGTATGCTATTTAATACACGTCATCCACCCCTCCCGAACCCCGCCCATCATCCTCATAACGACTTCAAGAAACTTTCATAGTCTTACAATCGTAACATCTTGGCGACGTAGTTCTCAATCAACTGCTCGTTAGGGAAGCTCATATCTTCCAATTTCTGTGCATATGGTGTAGGGACTTCGGCACCTGTAATTCTTTGAGCTGGAGCATCGAGATAATCGAAACCAAATTCCATAGTCAGGGCAAGCAATTCAGCACCGACACCGAAAGCTGGGAAACCGGACTCGACGGCAAGGAGACGGTGGGTTTTCTTGAGGGAGGTCATGATAGTTTCGACATCCAAAGGCTTGATGGATCGGAGATTGATAACTTCGACTTCGACGCCATACTTCTTCTTAAGGTTCTCAGCTGCGACAAGGGATTGACCAACACAGCGGGACAAAGTAACGATTGTGAGATCCTTTCCAGCGCGCTCAATCTTGGCTTTTCCGAAAGGAATAACGAAGTCATTCTTTTGGGCAGCTTCGCTCATGGGGAAAGATTGTCCGTACAACAATTCGTTCTCGAGAACGCAGACAGGGTTGGGGTCGCGGATAGCGGCCTTGAGTAATCCTTTGGCATCTTCGGCACTCCATGGAGTGACGACCTTGAGACCGGGTATGCTTCCGTACCATGCAGAGTAATCTTGTGAATGTTGTGCAGCGACACCAGATGCGAAGCCGTTAGGTCCGCGGAATGTGATGTTACAGGGTTGGATACCACCGGACATGTAGTGAGTTTTGGCGGCGGAGTTGACGATTTGATCAATGGCTTGCATAGCGAAGTTGAAAGTCATGAACTCGCACTATAAAACTGTGTTTTAGCCATTGTTTTCTCTGATCTCGATAGACCTTCCGCCCAAAACGTGTGAGGGGTGAAAAGTCCTTACCACAGGATGTAGACCTGCCAATGCAGCACCGACAGTCAATCCGCAGAAACCGGATTCTGTGATAGGACTGTCAATCACTCTCTTTTCACCGAAACGATCCAGTAATCCCTTGGTAACCTTGTATGCGCCATTGTATTGAGCGACTTCCTCACCCAGAACGAAAACTTTTGGATTTAACTCCAATTCTTCCGCTAAAGCTTCGTTCAAGGCCTCTCTAACTGTGTATTCCTTAACACCACTTTCCTGCGCATATCCTCTGCTTTGCACAATGGCCGGTAGACGGGAAACTGACTGAAAAGCACTTCGTGTCGGGCGGGCTGAGGACGCGAAACGAGTCGCTGGTCGTAGGAATCGTGACATCATGAAGATGAAGATGAAGTTGTGTGATAAAGAGAAGACCTCAGCGAAGAAGTGCAAGAGAAAGGTCGTGAGGATATAAAGGAATGGAGGAAATTTGATAAGCTACTAAGTATTCTCACAATCCTTCAAATCGAGTGGCACGTTGGGACTTTTTGTGTCAAAGCTTACACTCCGCGGCGGGGACCAAAATCTAAGCGAACCCATTATGGCCTAAGGCATTAAGATCAGGATCGTTTAAGCCTTTTTTATCCTTTTGTCACGGGGAGAACTCTTATCTCATCCTCAGACCTTTCGGAGATTACATAATCCTAAAATCTATAAACCGACCAATGAAAGGTATATAGAGTACCACTATAGGATCTCCAAAGGGTCTGAAACATTTTGGTTATTGTTTTGATATAAAATGTAACATTTCGATTTATATTCAATAACTATTTAATATATTAAAAATCTATCAATAATTATATATATTTAATATAAATTCAATAGATAAATATGATTTTTCTCTTTATTTTTATATATATTATATTATTATAATACTATTGGATCAGAGATATATATATCGTTGAATATTAAAAATAAGATTTTCAAAATATAACATTTCAATATTCTAAACATCTTACTCTTTCGAAATCAATAATCACAACCCTTTTTGATAAATCTATATAATCTTTGAAAATGCTTTAATTTATATAATCTTCAAGATATCAATCAAATTTTCGAAAAAGGTTGTGATTGTTGATTTCGAAAGAGTAGAATGCTTCAAAATGAGAAATTGAAAATCCATAAACCTTATATTTCAGACATTTAACCTCGAAAATGAATATACCCTTTCTATTATCTATCAACTATCCCCAATTCCTTAACTCCTGTTTATTCCTGAATAGTTCTGAATAATCCTGAATAGTTCTATATATTTAGGAATAGCTTTTAGACTTCTAAAAGCTTAATTCCAATCCATTTTGTACCCATTCCGATACTCATTCCAATATCCATTTTGATCTCGATCGATAGCATACCTTCAACGCCATTGATGCAATCGGCAGATTCATAATATATTCAATTCGAAAAGCCGATTCGATTGTATCTATTTTCATAATTAACATATGGATATCAAGATTATTATAATTTAAAAAAAAAATTAAAAAAATATTGATTTGATATTTACCTAAATAGTTTATTTCACTATTTTTGATAATGAAAATTTAAATCTTAATAAATACTTTATAATTCAACAATACTATCTAAAACTATAATACAGATTCAATGAATACTACAAATTGAAGATTTTCGAATGATATAATTGGTTTTTCGATAGATTATCGTTAAAAGGAATATATATATCTTTAAAGATCTCTTACCAAAGGATTTCAGATGTTCATCAAAAAAGCGACCAAAAGCTTTCAAACCCTTTGGGAGATTATCGTTCTCTGAGTCCTGATTGGCCGAATTATAGTTATAAAATAATTAGTAAAAATTCGTGCATTTTATTATAAAACGAAGCTAAAATACAGAATGTAAAATCGAACCAGAGGGTCTGAAAATGAGATAACAAATATCATTACCGTGGTTTTCGGATGATTAAGGGGCTCCCTCGGCAGATTTTTTATGCCAGCTTCTTTAACCAGCATCATTCTTGCTACTTGGATAAAAACTGCTCATCAAGTCCATCGTCAATGGATGGAAGGCCCAGATCTATTTGAACCTCCAGAGGGTATCTATCATGAGGGGACATCGATCGCCACACGACAATTTAGAATCAGTCAAGCATGAAGCATCACAAAGGCAACAAAGTGAAAGCGAAAATCCTGATGTGTCTATAGTGGTATGGTATGTTGCTATTGGTGCAAAGACCAATCCGACGCGCGCCGAACTCCTCATAAGGATTGCTCCGCTCCGCTGCATATTAAATAATAAACAAAAACGTATCTCCCTCAAAACCGGTTCCCATTATCCAGGGTTTGCGCATATAACAAGGACGATTGTCACTTAAACACCCATAGTAAAATCATGCTCAATACCTGGTGTCACACTAGCCATGAACTGGGGCTACGTTAGCATATTCCACTACAAAAAAGGTGTAAAATGGCCTACCTTCAAAAACACAACCAGATACTGGTCCACACGAATAGCAACCTCTTCCTCCTCGCTGGTAAAATCTTGATCATGTTGCAATACCTCCCACTCATCGTTTCCATTCCCACCTGCTTTTAAACCTTCCAGCATAGCTTTCTTATCACTGATTTTAGTCTTTTCAAAATCATCGACTAGGCCCTCCATGCCGGTGTCTTTAGCTCCGGGTACTGTCTTCCCTTGTCTTTGTTTCTCTCGTCGGAGTTTCAGAGCTGCGTCTGCACGATCAAGTAAAGTCTTCATGACACTGGCATGTTTGCAAGGGTGGATGGATGCCATCTTGATATTGTTGCTAAAATATGGAAAGTCTTCTAATGTAACGGTTTTATCTTTATAATCACCCACAATATCCTCCATCATGAGGTGTGGTGGAAGGGGTTGGGAGCTTGAGAGGTATCCCGATAGGTATAGTCGAGGGGTTCGGTAATAGGGTGTGTATGCGATATAGATAGTATATGTGCGACGAGATCTGATAGATGGCTTATTAATATCCGGTCGTCAAAATCAATTCAGTATACGGGGGGATACTCACGAATTCGCATTGTCGGCTTTGGGGTCGCGAATAATAGCTTCGTCATCATCGTCTTCATCCTCCATATCTGGAATATCATCCTCATCATCTTCTCTTTCGCCCATCTCACCACTTTCATCTACCGTTCTCACATCTCTCGCTCGTGCTTCTTGACTGGCGGCCAGCCCTCCAGTCCTCAACCAACCATCTTCATCGTCACCCGGCGAATGACCGGCACCTCTAAAGTCCTCGCCGTCTCCAACAACAGTTTCGTCGTGTCCCGCTTCGCCTGCAAAATCATCGTCAAGTCTGCGATGGCAAGGCACGCCACGTGTAACTAGAAACTGCTTGCCAGCCGGTAAATAACTGGCACGCTTGCTTGTTGGGGATGCATCGGCCCATGACCATGTTGGAAATTTGAAGACTAAATAATCCCCAGCTGCCACGAATTCTTCAGGTGTGATTTGTCCGTTGGTGCGAAAAGTCGAGGTATTGGATACCGGTGTAAATTCGCGAAGTCGATCGAGAGTACTGTGGAGGAAGTTCATGATGGCGGGGGTGTCTTCCTTTGATGATGCTGAGCGGGGTCTCGAGGGTGATAGATATTGCGAAGAGTTTACTTTGATTGAATGTATGGAATGGATCTATCGTTTGACTTCTTTGATGTGTTGATGCGTTGAAAAGGGTTGTTCGAAAGCTTGAACGCGGGTTAGACTTTATAAGAATGTGGGTTACTGGGAGATGGATAATGGGTGATGGAGTCAAGGTAGAGTAGATAGTTACCTAGCCTTATGAGGATGCTCTTATCGATAAAGCCGATAGATAACCTTGGAGACGGGTGAATCATTTATTAGTCCATGTGACCTTTGGCCATTGTACTACCAAAATATTATATATAATTATATAATTACCTCCCTTTCCTTAATTTGTGAAATGTGTTACATCACCATGGATTACAACATCCCGGATACAGAGATGGTTGTTAATTTTTGCTTTCCAATCTTTCCTTTCAATGTTGAAAACAATATATAAATGAACTTTCCCATATCCGGAAGAGAACCAACACATTGAACCGTTTTCTCATATACTGAATCCATTCCCAAGACCTAATCAGGCATTCCTTGGAGATACATCATGTTACATGGGTATATACAGTCAATCATAGAACATACATTATGTTATGTATATACAGTCAATCATAGAACATACATTATGTTATATAGGTATATACAAGTCAATCATAGAAGAAATGCATATAGTGAATGATATTGCTTATTCTCTAGAAATCTTGTATCCCAGTTTCTCCACCAACTGTTTCCCCAGTATCTTCCTCCCCTAGCCATTCCGGTTCTTCATCCTCGAACCATCGCTCTTCAACGTCCCTGTCTCCAATCTCATCCCATTCCCCACCAGCATCTACATTTTTATAATCGAAATCTTCATCCTCTCCTCTAAGGAACTTGACTGTCATTTCGAACTTCCACCTTTCGAAGCCCTCCTCTTTACTCTGCGGTACTTCGTCCGGGTCCTCAGGTAAAACTTCACCATTTTGACCTCTTGCAAAGCTCAGATATGAAACTCCATGATCTTCTTCAATACGCCCAGCAGTTCCATCTTCATCCCTAGAGAACGAATCAGGGTTGCCTTTCAACGCAGCAAGTTTAGCTTCTGATCGATACAGATCTGCTTCCAATACACCTGGTGAAGATATTTAGTGCCATCAGCAGATAAGAAGAGGTCAGGTTCACCTACCAGAATAACCCTTTGCTCGTCCATCTGCTTCTCTTTCCGCGGCAGACTGAAATCTTCTAATGCATCGATCATATAATAACGGATCTGGTTAAAATTAGTTACCATGTAGATTTTCTTCAATATAGCAATAATTGACCTGCAAGCTCTAGGTCAGGGGCAGTGAAATATGACGGATGGCGATCGAGATATAATTTCCTGCGGTTCTTGACCTGAATACGAGCTACACGTTCTGCTGAGTCTAGTGTTTGTGCCTCGGGCGTATTGGGCTCTCTATGAGGCATGACGATAGCCTGAATGTTGTGGGGATGGAGGTCTGGATGAATGGATTCTGAAGTCATGCGTAGGGAATTCAGGTGGCGAGATTGGTTGGATTTCTCCTCATCCGCATGAGTGACTAATGTAATTATTGATAATTGTAGTTACTGTACTTTTCAACAATAACTTGAAGTTACCAGATGTGAAGTTTTATTCATGATCCGATGTGTGATCTGTAGATAGATGGGTTGTGAATGTCTGACTAGAACGTAGTTAATAATTGGGGCTCGGTCATCGTGACGATGAAGTAGATATTTATGAGTGGCTTCGGCTAGACTTCCTCCGTTTGAATTCGTGAAGTAACAGAACCGACCTACTTGTCAATACAAATACTGCTGGCAGACATATAAATTTATCGGTCTTTACATTTCAGGATACATCAACAACATAGCTTTCTAATCTTCAATATGACTTTGACTCTTCATCAGAAGGCACTTGAGCCCCCGTTCATAACCGTCGAAGGTATTCCCAATTTCCGAGATCTGGGCGGGTATCCGCTCGCATCAGGATCACATTCCGTACAACTAGGAGTCGTCTATCGGTGTGGCGAGCCCCAAAATGTTACGGAAAATGGGATTGCTACTATGCAGAAGTTGGGAATTACCCATATCTATGATTTAAGATCTCAGGACGAGCTTAATAAAAATGCCGCTGCTGGTAGGGGAGGAGTGGTAGAGTGGGAGGGCTGCCAGCGGGTGTTCGCGCCAGTGTTCCTGGAGCAGGATTATAGCCCGGAGAGAATTGCCATTCGATTTAGGGATTATGCCTCAAAGGGCACCGAGGTAGGATTACTTTGTCAGATCTGTGCAGACTATAACTAAATGGTATTTTGAAGGGTTTCACTCGCGCGTATACCGACATCTTGAACAATGCTCCAACCTCATACCGCACTATTCTTCTTCACCTGGCAAACGAGCCGGCCAAACCTTTGATTGTCCATTGCACCGCTGGTAAAGATAGAACCGGTGTTCTTTGCGCGTTGATCCTGTCCCTTTGCGGAGTTGACGATGAGGTTGTGGCTCGGGAGTATAGTTTGACAGAATTTGGACTCCCACAAGAGTGGAAGGCAGGAATCATCAAGCATTTAATGGAGCACCCAGCCATCAAAGATGACCATGAAGGGGCGGAAAATCTAATCAGCTCAAAGTATGTGGTACTCCTCCAAGAAACATATGTTACTAACAAACCCTTAGAGCCGAGAACATGCTTGCAACGCTGATGATGCTCAATGAGAAGTTTGGTGGCGCGGAAGGATACGTAATAGAGAAATGTGGTCTTACAGTTGGAGAAGTAGAAAAGATTCGCAAGAACTTAATTGTAGAATCTCCGGCCGTTCGAAGATTTTCTTTTTCTTAGAAGAATACTAGAAATCAATTTCGAGAAATGTCTCAAACTCGAGATTATACAGGCACGTGATATTTCGCTTAGCTTTCTCTTGGAGCTTTAGAAGTTGTGACTTAGAATTTTCATCTGTTAGGGACCCCACGGTTTTTGTCAACCACCCTCAAATATCTTCCTTCATAACCTCAATTGAGTTGCTTTTATGATGAATGCTTCGTCAAGATGTCCAAATTTACTCGCATCAGGGTCAGCTTATGCAAGATCCTTTCTTAATCAAGTACCTTCGCGGTCCTTCTCGTTGACCCCCCCGCAAAATGCACGAAGAGCTACCAGAGCAAGGCGGTCGCTCTTCAGGTGGCTCGGCACACAAGGAGAGAATTTTAGAAATCCGTTGGGAAACTCAACAAATTATATGGGTGCATACAACAACGACGGTAAATTGAAGAGAGTCATAGAAGCTGCGGCGGATGCGAGAAAGGATGGTGGTCCAAAGCCCGAAAGTGAAAACGAGCCCGATGCGAATGGCAACAAGGAACTACCGCCACAAACTTCAAGAGATATGATACCATTCCCGGGCAATCGGAAGTTCATAAGTCAGCCTGTTCTAAGTGAAGAATTGCGAGAGCTCATTTGGGCAAGAATTATGCAACATGCTAGGTCTGTGAGAGAAGTTAGTGCCGAGCTTGGAGTTGAAATGAGTCGCGTGGGAGCCGTCGTACGTCTAAAGGAGATTGAGAAACAATGGGAACAATTGGTATGTTATGAAAGATTTCTACGCACACCAACATACTTTATGATGATTTATAAAATCGATTAGTCTTCAAGACAACTACATGGTTACAAAATTATGCATGCGAGCCTCTCTGAAAGTTACTTACATACGTGTCTTATTTTGGGATTTATCTCCAGCCACAAGCTAATTATCATTGACATAGGGAAAACCTCTCGCGAGACCTTACGCCGATGCTGTTATGTCAATGGTTCCCCTAACTCAACTAAATCCGGCCGGTAAAACTTCACACGAATCGATCAATGATTTACCCATTCACGTAGCAACGGGACAACAAATTTTCCACCCCACTTCGGAATCGAGACATTTCACACGAGAGGATGCTGCGAAGATTTTCGACGAGAAACTTCTTCCTGCCGACAAAAGAATACCACATCCCGAATTGATTGAGATGCACAAAGACTTCAAAGCCGGATTGTCTCGAGATGAAAGGAATGCACGACAAGACGCAAGAAATCAAGCGGAAGATGAAGCGAGGCAACTTATAGCTGATCGCAAGGCAAAGGAAGAGGCCAAGATAACGAAAGTTGATACGGCTAGATGGGAATTCAGAATCAAGGAAATTAATGTTGATGATATCGGTAAAGACGGTAGGGGGGCACACGGAACAGGCTGGAGGTATGGAAGACCTTTGATGGACAGAAAGAGGGGACAGGTGAAGATTCCTACAAGTGTGCAATAATGATTTAGAGAACTTTATCATAGATGTACATTCATGGAGTTTTAGGCTGGGGGATTAACATGACATTAGCGACAATATTGAGCGCATACTTGTACATTTATTATGTACTATACTAAAGCTATCAAGAGGATTGAAGGCTTTCCACATCCTTCCAGGCGTACAAATATATTAATATATCACGAGTACCTCTTGAGTACTTGCCTGACCTGGTTCCTTTGAAGATGCAAACTTCTATTGATGTGATAGGATAGTCTTTGTTGGTAGGTACGGCGTACTAATGGAAACGTAAAAGACACAACAGGTATCGTTACCATTCTTCAGGGGAGAATCAGAGAACCGTACATTTGATCATACCGTTGATACACTCTCAATCCCGTACATGCTTTTGCTTTATTAAAATGAAGTTCTGGTTTTTTTCCTTAAAAAAATTCGCTTAGTAGCCCTAATGACGCTTAGTGCGGTTTTGAGTCGCGGTGCCTGTGATGGTCGTGGCATACAAAAGGGCCTGAAGGTGCCCGCAGACGAAATGCGATTTGGAACTTTTTGACTTCACTTTCTGCCTAGAATTGAAGGCTAAACAAAATTCATTCACGTCACGTGCTATCGAATAAGAATCATTCTCGACTTAACCATCCCAGAAGAAGAAGAACAAAAACAGGAAACGACTAAATCTTTTTTCTATTTTTTTTCTAACTTTTATTAACCTCTTCGTTTTCCCGTTTTGGTATCAAGTCATTCAAAATGTCCGACAGGGAATTTTCAAGTAAGTCAAATGAATCTTTTATATCACGTGTTCATACGCCCTCTGGAGGTGAATTGGAGGGAAGCAACGTTGTGAGCAAGTGGCTGAACACTGTTGCCTTTCAAGGGGCATTTTTATTAGCCAAATGTCATGTTCTCTGAATCGAATTGTTCAAGCCCTCAGATTTCTCATTCCAAAATCAAGATGTCGACCTACTACGAGAACCTGAGTGCTTCGTCCCTTCTCCTCTATAATGCCTCAGTTTATCTCAAGAACTCGAAGAATCGTAACTGACACTCCCTCTTCCTAGGTAATGATGATCTATCTCTTCCGAAAGGTAACCACTTCTTTCTTTTTCTTTAATACTTATCATTATTATCCGTAACCATGGACAACGATTGCGGTTGCTCTTCCCGCACAAAGGGGATCAGCAAAACGCCAATCCTCACTGGCGACTACGATATATCCTGTGACCCTATGCTATCAGCATTATCATGCAAAAAGTGCACCCAAGTCAAAAAAACAGACTTTAGTTCTTCACCTAAGCAGTCATCAACTACTTCGGAGGCTCCATACTTTCCGCCCAAGGAATCAGATCATTACTATAATGACTTAACCCCAACTCATATCCCATTGCCATTCTCATATCATAAGTTGCCTTATTCGTATAAGAAACACAATTTATTGGCCGGAGCTGTGCCTATTCCTCATAGAACATCAAGTCTAGCTTTTGGGTCAGCATCCAAGAATCCGGAAAAGATGTATTTAATTCAACAGTCGCTGCCATCCTCATCTGAAACTTCTGACTACTCCGGATCTTCGTCCAGTCTTAACATTGGTGGCAAGCATCTCGAACAGGTGCAGAAAGTACTGGAAGACATCCGAACATGGCACAAAGAGGTTTCCATATCAATTTCGAGATCACATCTTGTAACGCCGAGATATTGCCACCAAAATGATTTCGCCATCGTTGCATCACAAGTTCCTTGCAAGCCAAAAAGCCGCTGTCTTGAAAGCGCATCTATGGGTTCTCAACAACAAAAATCTTCTTGGGCTCAAGCTTTTGACAGAGGTTATACAAGCCCTCGAAGGTATACTTCTAGGTCACTTTATCCTGGATCCAACATTTCTCCTATCTGGAAGATTGATCCCGTTCCGTCCAGTATCTATAAAGCAAAACCGATGCCCAATATTGAGACCAGGCGAAGTCCTCGACCAATACCTAGCCCAAGAACATCCAGCCTTGGTGCCACCATGTGTCCAAGACGAAGAAATGCCGTTCGAGGTCGAATTCTTCCAAAGCCAGTGTCTGTTATCTGCTCGACTTTGGAACAGCATTCATGCCAAGCACAGTTGACAGAAAGCTCGCTCGATTGTCCGGTTCTAGATGATCATTTTGTGCGCCATTGGGATGGCGAAAGTGCTTTGACCAGCAACGAAGAAAATACCAAAATTGATACTATCTACTCCCTAGTGGCTCCTCTTGCACAGCCGAATCTCTCAACCAATTTACAGGACCAGTCATGGGAAGATCCAAGCTGCGAGAGCCGCGAAGACGGGCTTCCCCATAGCAGTACTGTTATCAGGCTTTCTGCAAGACATTCGAGTCTACAAGCTAGCGAGTCCATCTTTGCAACGCCGTCTTCACAGGAAAGCGAAGATGAAGAAAAGGCTAAACGTCACATTGCATTTGTGCATTCAGC
Organism: Sclerotinia glacialis; assembly: GCA_002162575.1. Classification (NCBI taxonomy): domain Eukaryota; kingdom Fungi; phylum Ascomycota; class Leotiomycetes; order Helotiales; family Sclerotiniaceae; genus Sclerotinia; species Sclerotinia glacialis. The sequence continues at coordinate 818,215 of NGKH01000019.1, forward strand.
ATTGCGAAGTTTAGTACCTTTTGAGGTCTCAGACTACCTTTACAGAGTTTCACAGTCGCTGGGAACTTTTGATGATTCTGGAAAGACTTTCCTACACGAGTTCTCAAACACGACACCTCCATCTATCGAGTCTAATTCCATAAGCCAATTTCCTGAGACGCTTGAGCAGGATGGGTGCTATAAACCTGGAAGCAATTTCCCTTTGAGAAGAGTCCCAAATGAACAGCGTCCCCGACATTCTCCGGATGCAATTGATGTCACAAATACGTGGGCTCCAGGAACCGCAATCTAATCACAATTCGCGTCACCAAAGAGTTAGCCTTAACTTCGCCGTCTTCCACTTTCACTAATTTGCATTTTTATTTTGGGATCCTCGCTAACCTCTACCTTCTTTAGCCACCGTCCAAAAGATAGTATCCGAGATTCTCCCCGCTAGCTCGGGTCTCGCCTTTGGCAAGGATGCTCGCGATCTTTTAATTGAATGCTGTGTCGAGTTCATCACGCTCATCTCATCCGAAGCAAACGAAATATCCGAAAAGGAAAGCAAGAAAACTATTGCGTGTGAGCATATTACGAAGGCCTTGGAACAGTTGGGCTTCGGAGAGTATGTTAAAGATATTGTGGAGGTGGCCAGTGAGCACAAGGAACAGTTGAAGGTATGTTTATTAGTTCTTTTCAGGAAGTAAATAATATGTACTAATTAAGCGAAATCACAGGGAAGGGAGAAGAAAGCAAATAAACTCGAACAATCGGGCCTCACCCCAGAAGAATTATTGGCAATGCAGGAAGAAGCATTTAGAGATGCCGCACAACGTCATGGTTGATTACTATGTTGTTTCTTTTTCTTTCTAGTTCTTCGCTAAGATCAACTTCAAGTTCGATTTGCTAGGGATGGATTGGGAGTTTTTGGTCTTCATGCATGGCTGGTTAGTGGGCGTTTTCTTTGGTGGGAATGGGGGATAGGGAGGGGATCTTCTTTCTTTCTTGTTTGTGGAGTGGTGTGGAAAGGCGGGGGTGGAAAGTGGTTTACTATTGGTAATGGGGAGCGTGGTAGTGGAGATGGTTTAGACATATTGAGATTGCTTGCGGTGGTAGCTTGCTTGTGATTATGCTACAGTGCGCGAAAACGACAACGTAAATTATATGAGCGTTGTGCTCAAGTTTCAAGACTTTGCGATGCATTGCTAGTGACCATTAAGGGACATCTAATTTGGGGAGTCCATCGAATAAATTCATGCGAGGTGCTCCTTTGTAAGGTGAGTTGGGTTGAGCTGGGTTAGTCCTCAGACTCAGCTAGAAAACCACCACCACTACTGTTGTGTTTCAGAATCCCAATCCCATCAATTTGATTCAACGGTGACCTCAACCAATAAGATAACTTCTCCAAAGTGACCAAAGGTTTGTTGTGTATCCGAAACAATCCCCCGAGAGAGTTCCAGAAGGCAGTCCTTGGAATTTCATCCAGCATTGCGGTCCTCTTTTCCGCAGGTCAAATAGTTGTTTATAGTCTTATTCTTTCAGATGGCCACTCGAGAATGTGAATTTTGGATGTGGAGATTGATTATTATTATCTCTCTTTGTTCCTGATATTTGGGTTTTATTACATAACTATCATATTTTTCTGGATGTTCCCGGGATAACTCTTAGCAGGTGGGTTATGGTATTTACGTCGTTAGATTTGTTCATTTACTTGATACGCTATTACTCGTAGGTGTCGTATACATGTAGGAATGATTTTAAGATATGAGGTAAGTGCTCGAGGATGGTGGTCTTGGAAATGAGGATTGAATGCTATATACCACTAGAATACGATAGGATTGTGATCAAGGAAATGAAATTTGGTATTGCTAAATTCGTTTCTCGCTAAATGAATGTATAACGGGACAGCAATAGGAGGTCACGTCGATCTATGGAAATCACTATCTCAGTCCTGCATTCTACTCTTGTCACTAGCAGTAGCTAACTACGTTATGTTTTACAAGTCTACTAGAAAATTTAAGATGAGATTCTTACCAGGCAACTGTCCACACCTATAACCGACAGATGATAGTCACGTAGCCTGCAAGTTTCGGTTGTTGAGGCGGATAACATTATCTAAATAATCAATATTGGCCACCGAACGGACTACAGGAAGGAGTAAGCATCTAAAGAACTTTGGCATAAACTCAAAGCAGCTTGGATTCCATGACCATGGCCCACCTACATCTATCTATTCTTCGAGCCAAGTCGCCACTCTGAGTTTAGTGCGGTATCTAAAATCTAAAAAGGCCAGATAATTCAGAGACGAGACTGTGTATTTCCAATGCCGCCCGACTTTCAAGCTACGAGTCTTTTTTATATTGGATTTTTTACAATCGCAGACACCACTGACTTCGTGTCACATTCCCTTGCACCTTGCACTGTCTTATTTACTTACCACGGACTGTTTGGGTTCTTGGCCCATAATATTGGGGTCTCAAATCTGAAAGGGAGAGACCAGTTCTAGAGAGTCATGGTTGGTTTACCATTTTACTAGGTTTAATGTAATATTTTCACTCCATCTCGACTCTCCATGCACCTCGACGCCAGTTGCAGCGCCCATTGCAACTAGAATTCTAATTGTAGTAAAAGAGCTCTCTATTTATCTATAGATTGAAAAAAAAAGAAGGATCTAATTAAAGTACCCC
>NGKH01000019.1:820936-865306 GCA_002162575.1 Sclerotinia glacialis
CCCCTTTTTAATCTTTTCTATATAGGATTTTATATAATTCTTTAATTCGGTATATTTATCCATTACTATTAATTATTACTATTATCAGACTATAAGACCTCAGATAAAGAAGCAAGCAAGCAAGCAGGAGATTTACAACTTAGCAGAAAAAGATGGCCGACGTGAAGAAAAACTGGTCAATTTCGCGATCGAGTGAGCACTGAATCTGTAGCCAGGTTCCTAGTCTGAAAGGGTAGGTAGATACGTGCTATGTTATCTGTAAGTAAGATGTCCTTGATGGGGGGGGTTTAAGAAGATCCATCCTGCGAATGCACCTAATGTTAGCTTCTTCTTTCACGATAGCTCGCTTGAGAACATTCCGCCAATATAGTTTAATCGACGCGAACCCACTGGCAGCTGCGAATTGGAGACTTGACTTGGACCTTCGATTTCTTTGGGAAATTCTCGCGTGGGATTTTGGACCTTTAGAACACACTTAGGTCATATCAACTCCAACTATGTTCTCCAAGTAGTTTCCGTCCCAAGTGTATAGAAAGCAGCGGAATTGTTTGAAGCCCAGGTCTTCAGTACCAAGATCACCACATTCAGATGCAGAGACCAAATAAAAACACCCCATAGAATTTATTTCATGCTTCCCCATCACTATCTACGTGTCTCCATAAACGAACACTCCCTTTCCACTCCTAAATCCTTCCAACGTTCCTTTCACTGCTGAATTCAAAACATCCTCCTTCGTCTCCCAATCCCACTTGAGTTCTTGAACCGGAATGTCCTTGAACATTCCCATCCTTGTCATCTCCAAAATCTCATCCACCGTCTTCTTCTTCTCGTCTGGGTGTGCATCACTCCACCTACTGACCCAGAACCCACTAAACTTAATGTCCTTGAAAATCAGAGCTGCAGTAGAGACCTCCAGGGGCTTCTTCGACATTCCCCCATATGTAACCAAGTGGCCACCATGACTCAGACATTTGGTTAATGCACTTGTTGCCTTTCCACCCACACAATTTAACCCCACTCGAACCTTTTCCCTTCCTCCATTCGTCCAATCCTTAACCTGATCTCTGAAGCCTTGCGCCAGCAACTCCGACTCCGTCACCACTTTCGTAGCACCCAGCTCCAGTAATTCCTTCTTCATAGCTTCAGTCTCTTCAACATTCTCGCGATCCCGTATAATATTAATACTCCTATAACCCCACCTTTTCCCCAGCTGGATGGCCGCCCTCCCTACCCCACTATTCGCTCCATTCTGTATAAACCAATCCCCCTCCACCATACTCTCAAAATCCCTCAACATCCTGTATGCCGTACATGGATTGACACTCACAGTGCCCACCTGGATTGGGTTCAGACCCTCTTTATTCCCAATCTTGAGAACCTGGGATTCCTCCGCGATAGCATGTGTGCGCCATGTTCCAAATCCAGTCGATTTCATTATTACCCAATCACCTTTTGCAAGAGTCGAGACGCCAGGCCCGAGAGACGTCACCTCAAAACAGCCTTCGTTACCGCCGACGGCGGAGGGGGATTCGGTTCCGAGGAGACTGGTGAAAGGGGGACGGGAGGGGTAGACACCCTGAATTTGGTTTATGTCGGCAGGGTTTATGGGCGTTGCGAGGGTACGAAGGAGGATAGATTTTGAAGGTAGAGAGGGGGAGATGGAGTGGTTGTGAAGACTATGTTTTGTTATTATTAGCTATTGAACAGCGGCATTGATTGCAGAATAAGATGGATAAAAGAAAATAGAAGCAGGAAAACTCACGATAAAACATCCGCCGGCTCCCCATATTTAGAATACACGAGTGCCTTGGCTTGTGTATATCCATACGGACCAGATTTAAATCTACGAGCTATCAAGCTCCCCAACTGATTCTGTTTGCTGTGTCTGCTCTGTCTGCTGAGCACTCTGGATATCAATCCTCTTGAGCTTATTGTTGTCGAGCTAGCTAAAGCTTTACAATGAACAGGACTCGCCATCCCCAATTATTGTACCAAACTATCTTGTTGACAATTTGATTGTAAATCTCACGAAATGAATGAATTGGTGGGTTGAGATGAAGTTGATTTGAAGTTGATTTGAAGTTGATTTGAAGTTGATTTGAAGTTGGTTTCGGTTCTATTTCAATGAAAGCACATATACATACAGATGGCCCAGCGGCAAATGGGTTTGGTGGGGGTGTATTGGGGGTGTATGTTGTAGGGGTAGTTAGGTGTTTGAGGCCACAAAAGCTTGAAAATACAGGGATTTAATTCCGTTACTACCCCCTGTCACTCCCTATCAACTCCCTACCACTCCACTAAGTTCAATCCCTTTCAGCCCCAAATTTCAGGGTGTTACAGCACGTGGATCGCCTAGTTCCAGGGCCAAGGACTGTTTGATCGTCTGTCTGAAGAAGGTAAGGTGTATCCTGGGGGGGGACATGTGATTTCTCAATGTTGCATTTAACTTGCGAATATGGAGATGCTTATGCTTTATTATTCAATACATTCGAGAGCTGCGTGCTAACAAAGTTCAACTGTACGTGGGAGTTCTCATTGACAGATGAGGGAAAACCCAATCTTCTCTCTCATCACAATTATACAAACTCCGGAAACCAAATAATAGATGAGTAAAAAAGACAAGGCCCTCCGACCAAGCATCCGCTACTATTTTGTTCAAAAAAATGCTAAATATGGATATTTTGTACCCCAAGAAAAGCTTCCACGGCATATGAAGCCAACATTACAAATGCTGTTTTGTTAATACTGTAATCGGCGTAAAACAAGACCCTGATGAAGACCACCCCCCAGAGATATCATTGATAAAAAGAAGGGCCCCCAGCCAAACGAACAAATTAAAGAAATGACATTTTGGTCCCCCATCTTGAACCTGATTCGTAGTACATCTGATTTCCCCCTCTGCCCCCTTCTAAGCCCCTGGCCGCTCCATCCCTCGGTCCGTGTCGTTGGGGGTGTGGGTATGAATCTCTTCTGACTCCTTCCCATATTGCAGCTATTATTTGGGCCGTAGCATATAGCAATACCCCAAAGAACTATTTGTATTCCCATAATTCTCCCGCACAACCCCTCACTACGAGATATTTCTGAACATCTCATCGCCGCCCAAACTACCACGATCATCATCCGCAATCTTCGCCTTCAACTGATTAAGCTCCGGTAATTTTGGCGGAGGGGGGCCTGGCCTGGTATAAGCTGGCTTGGTATACACTGGCTTGGTATACACTGGCTTGGTATTTTCCCTCTGAATCTCCGGGGCTCGCTGCGGGGTAGGAGTAAACACCACCGGCTTGTCTACATACACCACGCTATTTCTCTTACTGCTGCTCCCAAAACTCCTAAACCAGCTTCCGCTCTTCCTCTTCACGAAACTAGGTCTGCTGCTCGCGAGACTACTTGGACTCTCCGGTCTCACCATCTTTGACAAATCCTCATGCGATTTCGCATTTCCACTAGTGTAATTTGTGTTGAACGATTTTCGAGAGAGGAACTTGCGGATACTGCTTTCCTTTTCAGGTCGTGCGGGGCTGTTCGAAACAGCGACGTCTGAAGGGGCTCTTACGCGAACGGGGGGGGCATGGTTGCGAGGAGATGAGAAGTTAGGTGGGAAATAGCCATGGGATTTTGTCGTAGTAAGATTGGAGAAGCCATGGGATTTCGTCGCCGTGAGGGGGGCAAAATCAGATTGACCATTTGCTGACGCTGACGCCGAGGTGGGAGGCGTGCTTGTAGAGGTGGATCGAACGGGATCAGTAGTTTGAGGAGCGGATACAGGTGTCGATGCCTCAGATGCATGTGCAGATGCAGTAGTCGATTTAATTGCCTCTTCTTCTATTGGAGAATCTGGAAGTGGCGGCGGGATATCCGTTCCATCGGTCAAATTGAAATCAAAGGATGTGAGAGCAGGAAGTTCAAATCGCCCATTGGGCTTGCCATTAACAGGCATATTTGCTACGGCTGAGAGATTGTAATCCGTGATTTCCAAAAGATTTGAAGGGGAGCCCGACCAAAACCCCGAATTTGAGATAGAATTCTTGAAAGGTGGATGTTCGATGTACCTGTCACCGAGAGAGAATACACCAAGAGAGTAAGTAACCTGTGAATTCAAATATGTGAGATGTTAGAATACAAAAAGTAAAATTTCAAATGCGAAATGCAAAATGTAAAATGTAAAATGTAAAATGTAAAATGAACTTGTAACTGTGAAAGATGTAAAGAAAGACTGACCTGTAGAACAGACTTGGCTCGAGCTTTGCTTGCGATTTCCTGATTGGGAGTTCCTCCTCTGATCCCCGAAAATAAATTGCTGGGATATCAAAAGGTGGCGGGTGAAATGATGTGAGTGACCTGAACGAATATGGACATGGGACGAGAGATGGAGAGATGGAGAGATGGGTGAGAAAGATTGCGGAAAAGGTTCCAGTTTTTTGGTTGATTAATAAGAAGAGAAGAAATAACGGTGTACAATATTATGTATGTATGTATGTATGTATGAATGTATGTATATGTGTTTGTATATGTGTATGTATGTATATATGTATGTATATATGTATGTATATATCTATGTATATAGTAGGTGTGTATATATAAGTAGTAGATATGTGTATTATTGATATTGATATTGATATGGATATGGATATTAAAAACAAATGGTTGGGATGATTGAAATGATTGGGATAGAAATTGAAATTGGGATTGAGATTGAGATTGAAGTCTGAAGATTGAAGAGTGACATTAGCATTAGCATTAGCATTAGCATTAACATTAATATTAATGTTATGAGGAAATATAAATATAAATCCTAGGTAGGTATATTAAGTAGATAGATATTTCTTTGATGATTTCAAGAGTAAATGTAAATGAAGTAAATGTAAATAAGATATAAGAGTAGATAATTCACTACTTATTGTATTGTCCTTATGTATCTTCTCCCAACATTAAATATAGAAATAAAATGAGGCCCAAAAACAAAGAAAAACAAAACAAAACAAAACAGGTGTATAAAATCAATTGGAAGTGATGAGAAGGATGAAAAGATCCGTCCGTCCGTATCATATCCTATCCTATCCTATCCTATCCTCGTATCCTCGTATCGTCTTGTCTTGTCTTGTATTGTCTTGTCTTGTCTTGTCTCGTCTCGTCTCGTCTCATTTGTTGTTGTTCATATCAAATGTGGAAATTCTGGGGTTCGCTCATCATTTCGCTCATCATTTCGCTTTGAGCATTTTGGTTTGTCCGATTATCGTATCTTTTGTTGATTATGATTGTTGATTATTGATTGTTGATTGTTGATTGATTGATTGGATTGATTGATTGTTTGTTGTTTGTTGTTTGGTTGAACAAGATGATGATGATCCATTTTTAAAGAGTAGTGGAGAACCAATGATCCTTACCCACAAAGAGGTCAATTTATTGAATAGGTATTAAAAGTATCAATGCATATGTTGTGTGATGTATGGACTTTATTTATTTATATATTTATACATTTACTTATTTATACATTTACTTCCCTGTTCCACTGCCGGACATGCACATGAAGATATATTGCATCGATGGCTTCACTAGATTTCCGATACCCCCTTCATTGTCCAATCAAATTCTTCAGATTTGGTAGTTTCCGAGAACCAATGTTGTCCCCTTTCTGATTTCTCGGGAGAATGAGAATCTAAGGCTGCTATAATATATGTGATGGTTCGCCTGCCTCCTATGCGTAGCATTACTATTACTTGGGAAAGCCATATGTATCTTAATTCTTTCACCTTATGAACCCAATATCAAAGAAAGTCTATCTAAAATGTCAATCCTAAGCTAATCTACCTCCTCAATCTAACCCCGAGGTATCGAAATTGATCCAAGGAAAAGCGAACATTGTGATTAGCACTCTTGTCCTAGAGCATCTTTCCCTACACAAGTTTTTCTCGGCTGTAAGCTTTCTACTAAAGCCAAATTCGGAAGCGGGCAATGGTAGAGTATTAATCACCAATATGCACGCTGAGATGGGTAGATTATCTCAGGCCGGATTTATGGATGAAATTGAAGGAAAGAAGACGAAAGTTAGGGGCGAGAGTTATGTCAATGAGATTGAAGAAGTTGTGGAGGAAGGGAGGAAATGGGGATTTCATATCGTGGGAGAGGTGCTAGAAAGGACGATAGAAGAGAATGATATTGAGGAGGACGGAAATGGGTTGAGGTTGGGAAGCAGGGGGAAGAAATGGATATGGTAATGCAGAGGAAGGAGAAATGAAATATTGTAGGTTCGAGAAAAAGTATTGATTGCATGGCCAATAGTTTTAAAAGATAAAGAAGCCTATTATTATCTCATTGCATTGGATCGTTTGTTTGGCTTCGTGCATTGCTAAGCTAAGTATGCTATCCTTAAGCGAATTGTATGCAGGAAAATGCTTCTATAGCCAGATGAGGAAGCTATTGTGCAAATGCTTTGCATCTAAGTTTATTGTACGCGTTGGTATGTTTCATACTATCGCAACCGCCGCATCAATAACCAAATGATAACTGACAAGATAAACATTATCAGGAAACAGATTCAATCGACCATGATCTTAGACTACCACCACAAGTTTTAATGGCTTTGTTCCATGAAGACTTCGGCGTAGTAACAGGCAAATGTAGGGGACAGAATAATGACTATGCCTTATTTGCTGTTTGAGTCGATCTATTTTCCCCAAACCGTAATTTTTCCCATTTATCCATGTCTTTTTCACACACTTGCCTTTGATACTCCATTAATTTTGACCGGCGTTGCCCTTTCTTCTCGAGGCGCTTTTCTCTGAGCATGAGCACCTTCTCGGAAACGGCATCAATCTCCAACGACTCTGTCCCTTTAATATTTGCCTTGTCCACCACTACATTTCTGAGCTCTGTCGATAAGGCTGCTATCTCTGCATTCAAATCTTCCAAGCTCTTTTGCTGCCACTTGTGGAATTCTTTGGTCCATCCATCGTATACTTGAGAAGCCCATACCATTTCTATCATGGACGCAACCTGTAAGGTGCGACCATCATCTGAGTGCTGACCCATAATTTGTAAGCCAACAGTTGAAGGTACAGTCTTCTTTGAAAACTTAAATGGTAGTTTACACGGTATGCTTATGGAAGGTATGCCAGCAAGACTAGCAGGCACGGTAAACACATCATTCATGTAAGCATCGACCGGTGTTTGGCGCTCAGTAATGTCTTCCACAATTGGTGAAAGGGTAGGCGCTGTTGGACAAAGAATAATATCCACTTCTGCAGGGCCCAATTTATCCTCGAGGGGAATGCCTTCTTCCATATCACTAAGATCGAATTGTTCTTCTGGGTGTAGATAATTTGGCATGGAGAAGACACGGTCAAAATCTCTTTGTACCAATCTTCGAACCTTTTGTGCCTTGATAAAGTAGTTGTCAAAAGCCTCGGAGCTCAGTGAATAGGACCCAAGGAGAATTCGCCTTTTCACTTCGTCTCCAAAGCCAGCGCCCCTAGTCTCAGAATAGAGGACATCTCCAACCCCATCACTTGATTTTTCTCGAGTGCCATATCTTACTCCATCGTATTTTGCAAGATTGGAAGATGCTTCGGCTGCTGCGAGTACGTAATATGCCGATAGAGCATGTTTTGTATTAGGAAGTGATATTGGAACAATCGTACATCCTTGACGCTGAAGAAGTTTTAACATTCGTTGCCACGCCCATGAAACTTCTAGATCCAATTCTGAAATATTGTATTCTATCGGCACCCCAATTCTCAGCTCTCGAAGGTAAAATGAATCATGCGTAGCAGAGACTTTTGTCTTTCCAAAGAATTCCATTCGCTGTTCCTTGATCCGGGCTCGACTAGAGGACCTGAGACTCGTAGGATCCCGGGGATCAAAATTGCTCGCCCTGTCGAAGAAACTCTGTATTCGGTTTGCACTGCGTGCGATGAAACCCACGGTATCAAGTGAATTTGCGTAAGGCACCACGCCAAAGCGAGATACAATTCCATACGAAGGCTTGAACCCTGCAATTCCTGTATAAGCAGCTGGCAACCTGACTGATCCACCAGTATCTGTGCCGAGTGCGATATTAGTCGTGCTCGTTGCCACAGCCATTGCACTTCCGCCAGAGCTTCCCCCCACGGATCTTAGTCGGAAAGGCTTATAGTGACGTACAGCACCGAAATGTGAATTTAACGAATGCGAACCCATTCCGAATTCATCCATATTTGTCTTCCCCGCGACAAAACCAGCGCCCAATTTGACATCTTCTACCACAGAAGCGTCAAAGGGACTCTGGTATTGTTCGAGAATACGAGATGCGCATGTTGTTGACTCTGCAACGGTTGCTATGTTATCTTTTACAGCGACAGTTCGTGATGTTCGAGGCAGGAGTTTCTTAGGGTCATTCTCTTATACTATTAGCATTTACAAATGTGATCAAGAAAAGATTTCAATACCTTGTTCGCGAAAAGACAAATCGATTTTGTTGCTATCCTTCAGCGGGGTCAATCTTGGTCCTGATATGAAGGCATTCGTTTCTTGGTGTGGATGAACTTTCGATTCAGTAACCTTCAACTTGAGATTGAAAACTTCGGCATTAAATACATTTCGCCATCTGGCATGGCGTGCCATCACATATATTATGGCAAGTCAAGTGTTGAAATTGTAGAGACACACAGGAAATTCAATTCATGTCTTGTTCAGGAACTTCTAAATGGATTGAAGGTGGTAGGTACGGTATATTTCAATGCGATTTCTTGACATTTCGAAGCTTCGTCGGATAAAAAGTCAAATGTTTCTCCGAACTCCGACATTGAGCTCCCGACCCGAACTTTCAAGCTCTCAAGGTTCTTCTTGATGAAAGCTCCCGCCACATGATTAAAACAAAACATTCACTTCCTGCCTGACCGACCGACCCATACGCAAGGTAGGTCTTACTGTATTATTGGATATCAGTTTTATCTATCTATCTCTCTATCTGTCTCTCTATCTATCTCTCTATCTGTCTCTCTATCTATCTCTCTATCTATCTCTCTATCTCTCCATCTCTCTCTATCCCTCTCTATCTTCATCTCTATCGCTCTAACCTCTCCATCTCTTTTCTTCAACCTCTTCGACCTTCTTAAGTACCTATCTGTCTTTCTTTTGCAGTATATCTTTGTACTCTGAATGGTAGTGCTCGCTGCTTAACACTCATTTCAACGTTCGAATCCTGAATCACAGTGCTTATTATATCAAAGGCACGGTGAAGATGACGAAACGTTCATTGACCTTGACTGGTCTTCTCATATCTCTCGCAGCAGGCACACAGCCTTCTGCCCCAGCTGCTATACCGGCACCTATGCGACCATTGCAATGGGGTCAACTTAATTTTTTACAAACTACAGATACTCATGGATGGCATGCGGGTCATCTACAAGAGTATGTTAAATTGCATACTGGCAGGAGTAGGGGGGGCTGACTAAGTTCTTAGGGCACAATACTCCGCGGATTGGGGTGACTATATATCATTCGCAGAGCAGATGAAGAAACAAGCAGATGAAAAAGGAGTCGATCTTTTACTTGTCGATACCGGAGATCGAATTGAGGGAAATGGATTATACGATGCATCGGATCCCAAAGGACTTTACACATATGACATATTCAGGGAACAGGATATTGACATAATCTGTACTGGGAATCATGAGTTGTACAAGGTAGACGCAGCTGCGCGAGAATACGATCAAACGGTTCCAAACTTCAAGGGGAATTATCTTGCTTCAAATCTCGACTATATTAATCCGAAGTCTGGAAACCGAATTCCGATGGCGAGACGATATCGCAAGTTCACAACAAAGAATCAGGGCATCAAAGTGGTCGCATTTGGATTTCTCTTCGATTTCAATAGAAATGCCAACAATACTGTTGTGCAAGAAGTTGAAAAGACTATCAAGGAAGAATGGTTTCAACAAGCTATTCGAGAAGATGCTGATTTGTTCGTGGTTATCGGGCATGTCACGCTGGATGGGCCAGAATACAAGGCTATTTACAAGGCATTAAGAGAGCAAAATTGGGATACTCCGATCCAATTTTTTGGTGGCCACAGCCATATTCGAAGCTTTGCCAAATATGATTCTAAGGCATATGGAATACAGAGTGGTCGATATATGGAGACGGTTGGCTGGATGTCAATCGAAGGTATCAAAAAGAACGAAAAAGAAAAGATCCCAGGAAAAGAGGTTATATCTGATGTACAAGGAGTCGATGCTAAGAAACATGCAAGCATGTCTTTCCAAAGAAGATATATCGACAACAACCTCTTTGGCTATTATTTCCATACTGGGTTAAATGATACAACATTCCCTACGGAACATGGCAAGAACGTTTCTAGTTCTATCGCCAAAGCTCGAAAGGCCCTAAACCTCGACCATAATTTTGGATGTGCCCCAAAAGATCTCTGGATGAGCCGAGCGAAATATCCCAGTAAAGACAGTCTCTTCTCGTGGCTTGGCGACGAGGTAATGCCAGACATTGTGACCCATCCTGATCGCCAAGACGTTCCAACAATAGCCATAACTAATACCGGCGCCATGAGATTTGACATCTTCAAAGGTGCCTTTACAAGAGACACGACCTTCATCATCTCTCCATTCGTCAGCAAATTTCTCTTCATTAAAGATGTGCCACTCACGGCTGCTGGAAATGTTCTCACATTACTTAACAGCGGCGGCAACATCTTCTCGTCTTCGAATCTAGATCTCAACAATCTCGCACCACCGGAGCATCTCTCCTATAAAACCGATATCCTAGCTCCCTTGATACCCATCTCCGAACTCCCACTATCCAACGCTCAATCTCCTCTCCTTTCATCCTCATCAATCTACAAACCCAATCTTATCCCTGGCTATACCACCAAGGACGATGGCGGCTCTGATGGCGACGACACGATTCATGCACCCATCACTTTCCACCGTGTACCTAATTGTATCGAATCCCGCATTAATTTTCCTTCCACAGACCCTAATCCTGCCACTGTAGATTTAGTCTTCATAGATTTTATAAAACCATGGGTCCTTGTTGCATTGGGCTATTCTGGAGTGGATTATACGGACGGGGATGTGAGAGGTTATAGAAATGAGACGTTGACGGATTTAATGGCTGGATGGATTAAAGAGCATTGGGGTCAGGATTGTTGAATTGTGCTACAAAGATTCATGGGGACTTGGATTGCATGGCACGGGATTGATTACTATTAGGATAAATGCATAGTTCTACGATGGTGGCGTTCTTGTTATATATATATCCTCTCGCTATTGTAATACGATTTTAATGAAAGTGAGGGGGTCTCGGGCTCTAATGTCGCAGAGCTTCTGGTAATCGGATTGCAGTCCAATATTGAATCTCTTTATTATATGGAGTTTTGTTTGTAACGCCAAAAGCCCTATCAAGAAATGACCAGCAACGCATCCAAATCAGTACGAGGAGACGCACGTGATTGTTGTGGAGGTCAATGCTAAGCGGCTTCTCCTATCCTTGAAACGAAGTCAACCGCTTTGTACCTCATAGCTTGACATCCTCAGGCTGAAAGGTGAAAGGTGAAAGGCATAGATTATTCCAGCATTCCCTAGTAGCCTGAGGGCGTGGTAGAGTTCTGAGGGGTGGAGGGGTGGAGGGGTGGAGGGCTGGAGGGCTGGAGGAGTGGAAGGATATGGCTGTAGTTGTGTGTAGGGAGTGGGTGGAAGGATATGATTGTAGTTGTCTGTAGGGAGTGTGTAGGGAGTGTGTATATGTTGGAAGGGCTGGAAGAAGGCTGGAAGGCTGAAACTAGCCAACAGAGCATTGAAAACGCTGTAATTGCGGGGTCGGCAGGGTGTTGAGTTCAATTGGTTACAGCACTAAAGGACCCTAAAAGTCACTATGCATTAGTCAACAATCCAATCCAATCCAATCAGATCAGATCATTCCAATCAGATCAATCAAATCAAATCAAATCATTCCAATCATTCCAATCATTCCCAAGGTATTTATCTATCTATCCATCGCTTATTACTTATTACTTCCAACTCAACGATATCTACACCTCGATACTCCCGTATATATACTTCATTCAAATCTATTCTATAAATACTCAAAAACTCGAAAGATATTTCAATCATCCGTTAAAGACCTCACATCCCTCTTGTACATTCCTTTCGACCAAACTTCTTACAATGACTACGAGGTAAGATACGTTTCCATTCTCATCGCCTGCAGCACACCGATACCCTAGTACTCACCGTTCCCCTAGATATCGAGTTGAGTGTACGTGTCCATAGCATTAGCATATTCCCAACGAAAACTGTTCATCCTAATTCTACTCAGATGCACTCAAGACTCATCGACGAGACCAATTCATAGGTACTACTAGTCGATTTCGGTTTCTAATGTTACCCCTTGAGTCCTTTACTCCATAAATAAATAAACATCCCCCTATAGTGTCCCCGTCGGCTTGGAAGTCACTATTTTCACCTTGGGCAAGTGCCTTCCTACATTTGAGGGATCGGTTGCTAATTCTCAATGCAAGAATGGATCAAAGGTTTATTGGCTGTACCGTTCGTATTGCATTCGCAGCCAACCGGTGTGTTTGAGTCGAGAAATGGAACGATAGGTGAAATGGCCGAAATAGCCCACCGACGTTACGCGGAAATTATGCAGGATGTTGAAGATATGATTGATGATCATAGTAAGTGTAATTGCTCACATCATCCATCGTTCGAGATATTAAAATGATCAAGTCGCCCATCAAAAGGTTGGTTTAGGAGGTCAATCGAAATTGAAACTACTGGTTCCTAGTATTGGTACATTCTTCACTCGACTTCCACTGGCGGACGCTTTTAGATATCAGGATAGGAAACGTTTTATTTCGTCAAGAAGATTTGTTCCCCCGTCCTTCAACGATATTAGGGTGATTTTGAACACTGCGCAACTCATGGGAGTTACCTCTGCGGGCTCAGTGGATTTAGCTACCTTTGATGGTGATGTTACATTGTAAGCCATACTCTTCGTATGAGAGCCAAGGTACTAACCCAAAGTCTCGAAGATATGATGATGGTAAAAGTCTCGAGCCTACGAATCCCGTTATTGAGCGAATAATTAGTAAGTTTGGCAACTTGCCCTTGCATGCTCAGATACTTATAGCTATAGATCTCATGAGCCATGACACAAAAATTGGTATTGTAACCGCAGCTGGTTATACTGAGGCCGAAAAATATTATGGAAGACTCCATGGCTTGTTGGAAGCAATCAAAGTGTCTACCATTCTTACACCAGAGCAAAAGCAGAATCTTATTGTGATGGGTAAATCACCCTTCGTTCGACTCTTACCAAAAATTGCCTTTCCTCCATCTCCTTTTTATTACGATTCGTCTTACCTTTGTACACACTCACTTACATCTCCGGATGCTTTGAAATTCTCATCACGCTCCTTCTAACACTGCATCAGGTGGTGAATCCAACTTTCTTTTCACCTATGACTCCAATTCTCCTCACCTTCTAACTCATCACCACCGCCGCTCCTGGATTCTGCCCAGTATGGCCACTTGGACTCAGCCGAACATAACCGCCCTTCTCGATCTCGCAGAATCCTCTCTCCGCGAATGCGTCACCAGTCTCGCCTTGCCCGCCATTATCCTTCGAAAAGAACGAGCTGTGGGAATTATTCCTCGTGAACCAGGCTTCAAATTTGCACGAGAACACCTCGAAGAAACCGTACTAGTTGTACAAAAAAAGCTGGAAATGTCGGACGTTGGTCGTTCGTTGCCCTTCTGCGCTTTCAATGGAGGAAACGATGTTTTCGTGGATATTGGCGATAAGAGCTGGGGGGTATTGGTTTGCCAAAAGTTTTTTGGTGGAAATGTTGAAGACGAAAGTCAGTGGATTAGAGGAGAACGAACATTGCATGTTGGAGATCAATTTTTGAGTGCTGGAAGCAATGATTTCAAGGCGAGAGTGGTGGGTACTACGGCTTGGATTGCAAGTCCCAGGGAGACGGTAGAATTGCTGGATGAGCTAGGAGGATTTATTCAGAAGAATTAGGTGAATCAAGCTGGGGATGTCTGTTGGTGTAATACAAGAAATGTGGGTTGTTCTGTGCATAATCGATCTCATTTTCATCCTAGGACTTGGAGTCAGGTTAGTAACTACCTTAGTTTAAATTCTCGAGCAAATGATACGTATCATCAGCGGAGTGTCTTCATAGTCGATCCATCTCAGTGACTGCCGAATTCTTCTGCCTTCTCCGCAACCATCCAAACCTTATTACTTCGAATTCTTCGAAAGAACACTCGCGCCGATATCACCTACGCAAATTGTCCCACAATGAGGTTGGAATAATGCCGAATGTCGGTGATGGATCTTCAAAATGCTGGTTGATATTTGTGGTCTTGACTTGCAGCTGTGAAATCGTTGTAAGATCTTGCAATGAAAATTCCAATGGGCTCGACTCCAAAGCGTGACCGTGACTGCTTCACTGTGTTTAATATAATGTAAGGGTATTGCTAACGCCATTAATTCTGAAATTCCCCTTCCTTTATTTTTTCTAATTTGAAGAAGGTCGTCAAGAAAGAGACCAATTGGAATTAGACGTGAAATAACTCTAATTACTGTACATCTATCGAATGCCCAAGATGTCTCGGGACATTTGGCATCTAAATACACGAGGGAGGATACCGTTGATGAGATCGAACGGCATATTGGAGATAGCATCTCGGTTCTTTCATTTCCTGACCGCGTTGTCAGAAATAGAAGAATCATCCAGAGAGGTAAAGTGGACGGAGTATAGTGGGATGGTTTACTATCATTTTGCTATCATTTTTGCTAATCAAGGTTTGTCGTCTAGCTTTCTCATTCATTGGCAGTGTAGGGCATCCCCCAGAATTGAACAATGCTCTTATTGCACCTCACACATCTACTTCAATATTCGTTCAATTCATGGTTTTGGATGAAGCTTGTATGTCCCATTCCTTTGCTTCTAATACCCGTCAACTGAGAAATAAGCTAATAAGATATATCCCAGGTCTACATTGCGGGGTAGCTGTTTCGATCACAGCGCTCAATAATCTCACCATAAATCAAGAAGATCCAAAGACAGCAATGCATCACCTCTCACGTGCATTCCGCTTGATCAATGACATACTATCAGGAAATGACGCTGTAGGGAATGCGGATAATACATGGCTGGTTCAGAAGATGAGCCAAACATTGCATGCATGCTCTAAGTCTTCAATGTTGGTTTGACATACAACAAATACTGGGAGGCTTTCCTTGGGTTGGTGCCTTGCACGATAAAGAGGGCACGGCACTGGTGAATTCGATCAAAGAGTTTCATTCTGATAATCTCGTCATCTCAACACCAACGACTAGATTCCCTCACCAATTGCCTTAGTCACTGAAGGTCGTAGGAAACGATGATCGATTGCGAAATTATGTTAAAGACTGGATCCGCTACTGGTACGAAAGAACCACAGATCTGTGTCGAATGCTGCGATATTTTGGCCTGTGTCAAGGGGAATGAACTCAGAGCACACTCTTGGAACAATTCACGCTAGTGATGGCTTTAGAAGCTTCACTCCGCAAGATCTTCTCTACGCATCCAGGCTGAATGGTCTCCAGCTCACTCGCAATAGTATCCCAAACAAGTTACTGCGATTACTTTCCATTCACGCCCGTTACCCAACTCGGTACTACATTCCTTTGACCGAAGTTTTAGCATAACAAAAAAACCAGTGTATGATCCAAACTCATTCAGCAATGGTTCAAGACTTCAAGAAACACCATGAGTGTGGTCACCCGCAACGACACCATACAATAGTGTTCGACCACCAACCTCGCCAGTCCGCCCATATTGTTCACTGTGCTTAACCATCTCCTTACGAAGGCCAGGCGGAAGGCTGGGGCTCAGATTGGTTTTACAAAGGCCGGGACAGACCAGTTCAATTACAAGTCCAGAGCAGGAAATGGGAAGAAGACTGGTAAGATTGCGAATTGCCATTACCTCGAGGAGTTTAGAAAGTGAATAACTATTTAAATCATGTTGGCCTGGATCAGACAATCTGCAGATAATCTGCACCTTCAAAGCCATTTCTTCGTCATTCAACTTCGCTATCGGGTTATCTCTGATCTTCATCCAATCCTTCTCAAAATCGAAACTGGCCCTACTCGTTACGATAAACAGATGCGGTGAAGTTCCGAAGCATGCTCCAGTTTCCTTCAATTTTAGGAGCAGTAAAACTCCCAAAATCAATATGCTAATCACATTCACCGTGATTGTAATCACATGTCCCATAATTCTTTCTCCGGAAGCAAGCTTCCGCGGCGTTCTCTATCACTGCATCAATTCTATCGAGTTTATCGATTGCCCTTTTCGCAAAAGCAATAACGGAAGTTTATGAGGAAAGATCGAGCTTCCATACTTGGGCCACACCGGAGGTTTCAGTGGATGATTCAATATCAGCAAGAGCACGGTATCCGGAAGCGAGATTGCGTACCCCCATAATGACAGTTGCAGGCCTAAGGAGAACGAGGTGTCTAGTCGCTTCCAGTCCCAAACCTGTACAGGCACCGGTAACTATGTAGACATGCCCTTGGCATGTTTCAGGAGTAATGAGAAGCGGGGGATTGAGGGGCTTGGTTTTAGCTGCTGCGGCCATGTTGCCTGGGAATAGTCTTTGGGTGATGGGTGGTTGGGGAAATACGTGTGATTGAATAGAAGTGGCTTCTGAAAGAGAATAATCTTGATGATTTGAATTTACTTGCATGACCTGGTTGACCGTTACTCCTTTTGGACACATCTGGGGATTGATACACATCCTGCTAATATCATCGCCATGATCAATAGCCGCCGGTCTTTCGTAAAATCCGTGACCATCGATTTCCAAGACCCGAGATATCAGAGGTATGTTACACATTTCGCGCTACAAGTGAGGCCAAATGAAAAATTATGTATCTACTTATGGGCTGGTCAAAGTGGCTCACCAATAAGAGAGTAGTTTCCTGGATTGGACTTTGCAGAGCCAGATTCCTGTTCCACTTCTGCCATGTGGCCAATCTGAGAGCATGCACGGGTCATGTGATAATGTAAGAGTATTATTATGGCAGGTGGCAGGTAACTGTGATGCTATTGACTTTTGTATCGCGCTGGCTTTCACTTTATTGGGGAAATGGCAACTTCATGGTCGAAATCTAAAGCCCGCTTACATGTCCTATAGGTAGAAAGCCGATGGATTGAACAGCAGGTGAGCGATAAAATCCATATTGTCAATGATTGTGTTTGCGCGGTCAAAAATAAAAAATAGACCGAAGACTTTGCAAGACTACCAAATTAGATTGTCTGGCTGCAGTCTGGACTATCAGAAACCGGGACCAGCCATCACAAATTTTAAAAATTTACTGCTAGCCATCCTGCGCCCAGATATTCTACAGAAACATTATTAGCATCGTCATGTGGGGGAAAGGCTCGAAAGTGTTGACCTGAACGCAGATGAGGATCAAATCGAGCTCAATATTCCGATGTTGGCGAATCTCTGTGTCGAGAGGTGCTACAGAAGCAAATTCTACGTCGTAACTTCGCTGCTACAAGCAGATGAAACTGAAAAGACAATGTGAATTTGCGATAAGAGGTGGAAGAGGTTCCCGGGAGAGGTTCTTGGCCGACTGTGGTCATGTTGATCTGCAGCAATGGGAAGAGAGACCCGTCCGACGGAGATCTTGCATCGATGCACCACTCGGGTCCCCTTATTGTACGCGTCTTGCTAAGTATGATCAGCGGGACGGACAATGAGAGTAGATATTGATAATCCCCACCTATAAAACTGATAATTGACCGCAGCAGCGGCAGTCTAAAGCAAACCTCCCGCCCTAAAACTCGCATAATTCCACCGTGGAAATAGTAGCATTTAGCGTCAGAGTATGGACATTATCTCAAGCTGGGATTATAACCATCTTAGCGTTGTCATTATTAGCTAGATCAAAGGATTGTTTGGGATCTGACTTGTCTCCCACAATTTGGAGATACAGACCTGTCTGTACATTACCATATGAAGTACACAGAAAAATAATAACCATACATTATTGGACACATAAATTAAAGTGGTATGTATCTAACCGACGTCGATTTTGATTCGCACCTTTGCATTCGCGGTAGAGTTGTTTCCAGAAGCCTTTTGTTATCCTCTGTGGAAGCGAATGCAAATACGGCAAAAGCTAAGTCAAGTGTCCTAATACGACTTGCATCAAAACACAAGTATTAAACGCAGTAGCGATAGCAATGATATACGGGAAGCTATATATGTGTGGCAGCACTGCTGAATATTGGCCTGTTCGGTCTACCATGATAAATCTGTAAGGTAGAGACACCATACTGGCAAGAGTTTGGCTTCACAAAGATTCGACATACCTATCTGGATTTATCCCAAAATCACCATCATTATCAAAATGCCTATGAAAATAGGTCGCACTCTTTGAGTATGTTTGTCCAATAGACCCCAGGAATAAAAACTACGCAAATATGTTAGAGTGATTAGATGTGTGCTGTGGAAAACCAAGCAAGATTCACGACGGCCTGCCAGTGAGATATTGAGAGGCTACTGCTCAATGACGAATAGTCTGAAATCAGGACAGATATTACTCTGATAAAGTAATTGCTGATCATGGAAAATTGAAACGATAGTAATCGGGGCAAAAGATGAATTTTTGAACGTAGACCGCAAACGTATTTTTCTTCATGTCAAGAACTATCTTGACAGTAACCGCATTGCAATGTGATGCAAACTATTGTCACAAATCCGGACACGACCGAGATTCTCAAACTATCAGAGAAGAACTTGAGAGTGTTGCGTGATTTACTTACAATCAGATCCGAACAATTCCAGAATCGTGTTGAGTCAGAGTAATTCGTACAATAGTTGGACTCATCAAAATGGCTGTTTCCAGAACTGTTGGACAGTCTGGGGCTCCTGGTAATCTATCCACCGGGATTTGCACAAAACTGTTCCATATGATTCACACTAGCATTAACTGAGATCTCTGCCATGAATCAATTTCGCCATTGGGATTTGAATAAGGACTTGAATTGTGCGCAAATGTTAAGATATTACTTTCAGGCAGCGTTTTCGAAGAGCAAAGAGTCCATCTCACCATCGAACTTATTGTACTTATCAGTAGGCAGGTATCTTGGGCTTTTCTTAGTCAGTCCTATTCCAACTTATATAGTCCGATGGAATCCATTAATGTCTTTTAATTAAGTAGTCTCGACCCTTATAACTTCTATATACTTTGTGCAACAATTTCAATTCCTGCACATGTGATTCTGAAGACGAAGTCTCACACAAATCTCCATGGCATTTAAACCATTCAAAAGCTTGGAGTCCAAGGGATATAGGATGCACCAAAACAAACATCAGTAGAAGTTTCTTGCTCTGGAATCAATGCTTAAACCGGGCAGGGAGTGTATTTGGTAGTAAAGTTTACAACTTGTCAACTAATGCATATCAGCTGAACCAATTGCTCCGGATTGTTTTTTATACCAAAACAAATTTGGACTTAAATAATTGGAAATATGTTTAAAGCTATAGCCAAGTTCTACATGGCTCATGGCTCATAACCATCAGGCCAAGACGTCGTACAATAAATTTCGAGGCATCAAACACAAGGTCGCGGGAAATGTTCTGTGCATCATGGCTGATTAGATTTGCTGTCAACGTGCGGAACTACCATCACGAGAGGTCACAAATACGCTCGAATGTACAACCACTTTCACAGCCTTATTTCGGGGAGATTTTTATACGGATTTCAGGGCTTGTCAGATACAATGCCTAAAGTACTAGCGCCTTCCAAGACCAAAGCCTCACTTCCAACATGATTCATTTCAATTTTTTGGATTCGAATCTCGCCATAGAAACGATTCAGTGCCTTCCCACATTGTCCTTGCCGGATCCAACATTTTATCGGGCCTGATAATTCGACCAAGAACGCCACCACACATACCTAGCATGCTCCAGACGATAGCTTCGATTTTCGAGGAATTAACAAAAGCATTCATGACGCAGCGGCGACGCCACTTCCCCTCATTCCGCCTTCACTACAAGCAGACTTCATTCTCACTCCTAAGTCACCATCTGCATTAGGAAGCCTTTCTTTGGCCTCAGCCCCTCTTCCTATGATATCCATAATGCCAGAAGCCGACTCGAAGAAAAAGCAACTCAATTTAGAGCGTGTCATTGCTAACAAAGATTCAACCACCAAGAATGGTTCAAGGGCCGAAATTACGCTCGAGGAAATATGCGAAATGCCAAGAGACCAGGGGTGATTCACTGAGTATTTGTCGCATTTCGTTGCATTCTTCATTTATGCAATAACGAAGGGATCATTCGTTGGGGCTTCAATCTTGCTGAGTCAAGATATGCGATTGCCAACGTAAGATAAATAATCATGTCTTTAGGCCAGCTGACATCCTCAGATCTAGAAGTCTTCAACCATGGAACCCATACATTGACCATGGGTTTTCTTCTCTTTTCGTCGAGATATATAGAGCCGGTGCTTTGCTTGGCCTGTCTGGTACACGCCAACTTGTCCACCGGGACGGTCATGTAAGACAAAGCTGTGCGATCATATGATGCAGGGCTTCAGGATTTGATCCATACTCGTTTTGAGTCTTTAATATCCGTTTGGATGTGGATCTTCATCATCCGACCCTTCTCAATCCGTGGGACGCCTCGGGTCGTACAAATCGTGCCCGTATTGTTCGTCATCGGTATCGCTCTCCAAATCCTCTCCTAGAACTCCCACGTTCCTACCAAATTCAATCTTCTCTTCGATCTCATCCTTTACAGGTGCATCGGCTCCATCCCCATCCACGGGCGCAAAAGCACTTTTAAATCCGGATTTCTTGAAACCTCCCTTCTTGAAACCTCCACCAGTAGCTCCGCCACCCGAATTTGCCTCTCCACTCAACTTAATCGATATCAATCCAGATTGTGAATTTGCTTTAGCTTCTGCTTTTCGAGCTTTGGAAGAGGCCATTGGGTCGCGTGTTAATTGTCGCATATCCTTAAGACGTTGCTTGTGAGAGTGGTCGTATGAAGAAAGATGAGCTTCATACTCATTCATTCGGGCGTAACCTTTGCTGCATAATTCGCCTGGGGGTGTAAGATAATGTATCAATAGTGAAAGGTGGCACTTGAGAACCTACAATAGAAAGACTTGACAGCCTCGCGAGCACTCTCAGTTTTCGGGGCTGGATTTGTGAATCCACGCTATGAGGTTGATTGCATTAGCATTTTGTTCGGATGATCGAATTTGATGTGGAATAATTTACCGGAGGCATTTCAATGATTTATCGATAATTTCTCGTTGGACAAAAAAGGTTGTGTTTTGTTTTGTTGTATTGTATTGTTTCGTCATGTTGTTGTTGTGTTATATTATTTATTTTGTAGCTTGCTCCAAAATATTACATAACCGTCAACCCCATATTTTACACGTGACCATTTGAGAAATTAAGGTGTGGCCCAAGCTCAATAACTTTAAATATGTCTGATCCATACATCTTCAACACATTTCACATTTCATCTTCTCATTTTCTCATCTCAGACTTTACTCCATGTCCATATTTTCATGATTTCATGATTCTCATGTCTTTCAATCCTTGAATATTTGGCCTCATATATTGTATTGTAAATATGGACGAACGAAGAGATTCTGTCGCTTCGGACGATACTTTCGTTGATCTTCAACAACTAGATCCTTCACCTATTGATTCCCCACCTGACTGGGATGAAAAACTACCTCAATTACCCTCTCATGCCTCGTTTGGGAGATCCTCGACCTTGGGACTTAGTGGTTCCGGTCATGGTGCTGTATACTACCGTGAGTGCCGTCTATCATAAATTTATACAGGGAAGTATAGGTATACGGGAAACTGACATGATATAGTCACACGTATTCAGCGTTACTCTTCCTATGCTTTCTCGGTTTTTAGCGCTATGCATATCACGAATACCTCTTTGATACCCCTGATTACCCGTTCTGTACCTGCTTCTGAAAAGTATCTACTACTCACTCGCCCATACTATCGTGAGTACCCTGAACTCGCTAACTTTTCTCAACTTTACTCGGAAGACTTTCTATTACTCCTCCTCCCACACCTTACATCCACTAACCCGGCAATAGAATATTTCCCTCTGGAGCCCCTTATCATTGGTCTTCCCCTCGCCGCCCACATAACTTCCGGTATCGCGTTACGCCTCTACCGCCGCCGCGTTACTGAAAGACGTTACTCCTCTTATCAACCCACCAGTTCTCTTTCATACTTTTCCTTCTTCTCACCGAAGTTCTGGCCCCCAGTCTCATACACCTCTATTTCGGGCTATATTCTCACCCCCCTTGTAGCTTCTCACATGTTTGTTAACCGAGTCATCCCCCTCATACACGAGGGGGGATCATCTGGTGTTGGTTTAGGATATGTTTCCCATGGCTTTGCCCAACATCCTGCGATTTCGTGGACGACCTATGTAGCTTTAGTAGGTATCGGTGCTAGTCACATGGTTTGGGGAGCTGCAAAGTGGTTAGGCCTACTACCCAGAGGTACCGAGAAGGAAAGAAGAAGGATATGGTGGAGTCTCAATGGTATTGTTAGCCTCGTGGCCGCTATCTGGTATGCCGGTGGATTAGGCGTTGTTGCGCGAGGCGGAGCGGAAACTGGATGGGTTGGTTCTGGGTTTGATTCTCTTTATCAAAAAGTCCCATTATTAGCATAAAACTGGAGTGAAAAGTGGTCAGGGTTTTGGTCAAAATTTTGATTTGGGCTGCACAGCGAGGTGTTTGGTTTGAGCATTGAAGATGATATTGAATGGGCAGGCGAATGAACGCGCTTCATAACAAATCGACCTTTTATATCATGTATATACCATTTTACCACTGTATTTTAAAAGGTTACGATGCATAACTCCTACTCAGTAGAATAGAGGCGTTCAGAATAATACAAGAGTCTTCACAACTGTCTTCAATCCCTCCCATCTCCTTCCCTGTTCCTGTTCCTGTTAATACCACCCATTCTCGCCGATATACATAAAGAAAAAGCGCGGTGTGAATTGTATAGGTGAACATGTCAATATTTTGTTCCAGTCAGAAATACAAAATATCAATAATGAATCAATCTGAGTAGATGACAGATATCTGGAAATATCTTTAAAAGTCTATATCCAAAATTGATGCATGCCAATTTCAAGCATCTTTTTTATTACCATGAGAGACCAACAAGACCATAATACTAAACATAGGCCAACGACTACCCTTTCCTCAATAGCTGCATCGGCTAATAGCCACACTTCAGTAGACCAGTTAAAGAGCCTACTCTTTCAGGCGTGTTGAGAGTGGTAGAGAGCTGTAGTGAGTAGTGGAGAGGCGGCTATGAGGCCTACAGTTATCCATGTAACATTTACAATCACAGGCCATCACATGAACTCCATAGAACGACATGAAATTTATGGGATGTTTTAGCACTTGGCTGCATTTTCTCATACATGATATTCAGTTTCCGAAAGTTATATACGACACAACAGCAGGCCCCCCACGTTGTCTAATAAAGAGCACAAAGGCCTAACATGTGAGACAACACCTTTACGCCACTTGATAGCCCATACATTCATATACCCATGTTCCCACCTACCCCATGTTTTGGTAGTTCCCAGTAAACTCCTCCCATGAGCCAAGTATGAAAAGTTTTTAATTGCGCCATACTGAGCCCATAGAAAAGCAAACGCCAACCAGCTCGCCGAATCTAAGTGCTCTAATCGATGATCTAAGCATACCATCCATTTGCGCCAATATTATTATTGTCTTGTTCTACTCGCTTTTCTATCATGGGTTTTTTAATATCGAAGAGCTCGATTAATTCTTGCCAATCATGCATATCGAGGGAGAGAACCGCTTGATGTCTTGCTGTATGGGAGGAACTGGCATTAGGTTCTTCCCTGACCCCTGATTTTTAGTTAGCGTACAGCATCTGTCTTCTGCAGTGCGATGAGCAAACCTATGTATGGAAGACCATTAGAGTCTATTTTAACTTCTACTTTGCCGTCCCGAACCAGAAAGCTCACGTAAAACATGTTCTCGATCGTCTGGCCGAACGAAAACGGATTAATGACGAATTTAAAATATGCCATCATCCAAGTATCCGACAAATCATATTTGTCCCTCAGCGCAACGTTTTCCTCTTCTGTCATGTCTTCTGTGTACTCTACCTCTGCATCAAGAGCTGCTTTTACCTGAGATTGCTTCAATTTGACTGCAATTTTTGTGCATAGATATGTCAAATTAGCATTCTCTGGTTTCTCAATATCATCTGCTTTCAAGAGCTCGGGGCGTGTCTCCTGAAGTTTGTTCGGTCTGAGGGGGGCTCTTCTGACATTAGCCCTGCGGGCGCGCTTTTGTAAAGATAAAGGACCGAGAAGAAAACCTGGCACTGATGGGCGAGCATTGTTCGGCAAACAGGCATGACGTCCGAGATGTTCCCAACTGAGCATCTCTCCATCATTGTCGTTGTCACTATTCTCTTCATCTATGACTCCAATCCGCCGACTGCCTTGGGTGTTTCGCAGTGCATGCCCCTCAGAACGTTGAACTCTTCCCATATATAGCTTAATCTTGGAAACAAAATCATCGACGTCAACTACTTGTGCAGTGTCCCCAGATGACATCTGGAGTGTCTTCTTCTTGGCGAGATCTGCAGTACTAACAAGTAATCGCGAGTCAATTGTTGCGTCCGAGGTTTGTTTCACCCTCTCTGAAAGCTTGTTTGCCTTGAGCAATGTATCCTTGATTCCCGTGGATTTCGCATGCAGATACTCGGCACGATTATCTTGCAAAGTCCTTGTAAGACCCCTGTACTCAAGCCGAAGCTTTCGTCTCTCTTCAGCACTTTGGTCTGGATCAAAATCCTGACCCTCCTCCTCCTCCTCATCTTCATCCACTTCCGTTGTGCGTCTCCTCTTATTGCGCTGTATTAGATTGTCTCCCCCACCAGTGGTTTCAGTACGCTTTCTCTTGCTGCCTGAAGATGGAACCCCTGGAGGACCCATCAAAACACTTAAAGCTCTACCTTTTCCTTTATCGATGGCACTGCTCAAATGGCGGTTCTCTTTATCGGATGAAATCGAAGCCACTGGTGACGCGGATGAAACCGAAGCCACTGGTGACGCAGATGAAACCCTGTTGTTGGTAGTTCCTAGTGGATAACTTGGCCCGGGGGATGCTTCGTACAAATCCTCGTCAAAATGAGGGGCAGGAGATTCTGAGTTATTTATTCTTGACATGACGAACGATTGAAAGAGTTTGGCGCGATTCAAATGAATCGATGGAATTAGAAGCGCAATCTTTCCTGAAAGGTTTCGTTTAATAAAGCTGAATTCGTGAAATTTTCTCTAAAGTGAGAGTAATTATTGTCTCGTTATTTGCGTTATGATGGAGTAGGTTTTCAAATCGGAGATTTTTGAAAGTGTAAAAACGGGAAGATAGACAATCAATCGAAATCTTTTGTTATGAACCGAATTAGGATAGGAAGGGTTTGGAGTTGGCTGTTGTTGGTTTGCGATGAAAGGAAATGGGAGGATGTTTATCTTTGGAGGTCTTGTTCAAAGGATAGATAATAATAGATAATTGATAATTTTGGCGGGGCGATTACTAGCGCGACCTGGTCCCGCTAACGGAATAACAAAATACCGAACACTACGGAAGACGGGGAAATGCACGGACATTTAGATCTTACTAGGGGCATACCGGTAGTGCCAATAGTGCCATCATCGCATATATACCTAGTATTTAACTTAAGCTTGCACATACAGCGGAACATTCATGATATCAATGAATGATACATGATATTCATGATCCTTCAGTGAGCAGCAAGGGCTTCAAACTTCTGCTTCAAATTCATCCCGTTTTTCTTACTATTCTTACTTTTACCGGATATCTCTAGAAAATGGATCATGGAACCCTTTTCCTTTGCAACTTCAGAAGCTTTGGATATTCCCGTAAATATTAGAATGTAAGTTCTTTGCAACACAACACCACACCTTCCTGACATGCTCGTTCCTTTGTCCTCTTTATATATGCCTACTGAATATTTTATAGCGTCAACCTTGAAGGGGAGCAGACCTCGATTCCATTTTCCACACTCATAAAGCGACCCGACTTGAGACATATCGGGTCCAATGTGAGGTGCGTACCTGCATCTACCTCCTAGTCCAAACTCTGGCATACTAACATGGACATTCTATCGCAGCTCTCACTCTGACTTGTATGTTACGGTACAATTATGGGCCGACTCGAAACCCTTAACCGTACCCGTTCAAACGGCTTATAAACCATTCAAAAATGAGAGGAAGTCAGTTTCGAAAAGCCGTTAAATTTTTTGAAAGTGCTAACTATTACGAAGATGGAATGAATGGCTTACCTTGCCTATAAACTGTTCGACAATACCTTTGAGCTCTCAACTTGCGATTACCGTCTGGGATCTTTCTCCAACGGGAGGTGATGGGGCACAAGGACATGGTGTGCCTTTTGGGGGAACTACTCTACGGTTGTTCGATAAGGAAAACCAGCTACAAAAAGGTCGTCAAAAATGTTATTTGCATCGTCGAAAGGCTGCAGATGGCCTGGATTCCTCCTCCACGCCCTCGATTTTACCCAATGTCCGCCGTAACGGGACAAAACTGAAGGGCGAAGACGAATCAGTAGAGGGTGAAGAATTAGACAGGCTGGAAAAGCTCTTCAAGAAGCATGAGATGGGCGAAATTCCACGCATCGAATGGTTGGATCAATTGGTCTTTAGAGGGGTGGAGAAGCGAGGCCTACAAGCATCTAGTACTTCGCTGAAGAACATTCAACGCAGACGAACTCGACAAAGAAGTGTGGTGTTGACTCTTGACGGTGCAGAGGAAATGACAAACGATACTGAAAACGATGTATCAGAGGACGATCCGTCCAAGGACGAAAGGTTCACCCTTCATGTGGAGCTACCAAGATATGACTTTCCGGTGGTATTTGCCGACCATGAATACCCTCCGCCACCTATTTCTTCGCTACAGCATCTCTCTTCCTCTCAGTCAAATATAATCCTCAAACCTCCTCCAGAAGTTCAATATGGGCCAGGCATCAATGGTTTGGGGGATAATGACGAGCATGGCTTTGGTGGACGCCTCGTAAGAGTTTATGACCCTGAAGTTGGAGCTAGAGACAATCCCGCGGAGAGTAAACATCGTCGTTTGGTGCGAAGTCACCGTACTGGAGTGCTAGATCGTGACCTCAAACCAAATGCTAAAGTCCGGGACGAGTTAAACAATATTATATCATATTCGCCGACGCACATCTTATCACCAGAGGAAAAGGATCTTGTTTGGAAATTTAGGCATCATCTTGCGAGGGATAAGAGGGCACTCACAAAATTCATCAAATCTGTGAATTGGAATGACTCGAACGAAGCCCGTGAAGCAGTGACCATGTTAAGCAAATGGACCGATATCGATGTTGATGATGCCTTAGAGTTACTGGGGCCGACCTTCGAAAACGCCTCTGTGAGAGCCTACGCAGTAGATAGACTGCGAAAATCTGACGACGACGAGCTACTGCTCTATCTTTTGCAGCTAGTACAAGCTCTCAAATTCGAGCATATTTCACCCGATTCAGCTGAAGATGCGACGCATGATTCTTCCCTCGCACGACTACTTATCTCAAGGGCAACAAATAACTTCATGCTCGGAAATTTCTTTCATTGGTTTCTCATGGTGGAATGTGATGACAAGAGCGAAGATCAAGGAGCTGGCTATCGTAAACTGTTTGCCAAGGTCGAATACGATTTCATGACTGAACTGGTAAAACGACCTGAGGGACTGGAGACTCGAAAGGTTTTACTGCGCCAGGCAGAGCTCATTACGATGCTGTCTAGAGTTTCTGAAGATATAAAAACTTCACGGGACACGATACCTCGAAAGGCCGAAAAAGTAAAGCATTTTCTTGCTGACCCTAAGAATGAACTTATCACTATAGACCCACCCTTGCCCTTACCACTGGATCCTTCCATAATGATCACCGGTGTAGATCCTTCGGAGACGAATGTTTTCAAGTCATCGCTATTTCCAATCATGATGACCTTTAAAACAACCACCAAGCAGAAATACCAAATCATTTTCAAGACGGGAGACGACTTACGTCAGGACCAGTTAGTTATCCAAATTATTACTCTTATGGATCAACTATTGCAAAAAGAGAACCTGGACCTCAAATTGTCACCCTATAAAATTCTTGCGACTGGAGCAACTGCTGGAGCTGTTCAATTCGTTCCATCGATGAGCTTGCAGAGTATCGTCAACAAGTTCAAGGGCAACACCGTCCTTAACTATCTCAAATCCAATAACCCTGATGACAAGGCATCTCTTGGCGTTCGCAAGGAAGCCCTGGATGTCTTCATTAAATCGTGTGCAGGATATTGTGTGATCACCTACCTTCTCGGTGTTGGTGATCGCCATCTGGATAATCTTCTTCTGGCTCCAGATGGTCATTTCTTTCATGCTGACTTTGGCTTTATCCTTGGTAGGGACCCCAAGCCATTCGCGCCGTCTATGAAGCTTTGCAAGGAAATGGTAGACGGTATGGGCGGATCCATGTCTGAACATTATCCACAGTTTAAGCAGTATTGCTTCACGGCTTATACAACGTTACGGAAGTCTTCAAATTTGATTCTCAATCTTTTCAGTCTCATGGTTGATGCCAACATTCCGGATATTAAACTTGAGCCAGATAAAGTTGTGTTGAAGGTCAAAGAACGTTTTCATCTGGAATTGAGCGAAGAGGATGCAATTAGACACTTTGAAAGACTGATTGAGGATAGTGCGAATGCCATCTTTCCCGTCGTCATTGATAGGTTGCATGGTTTTGTGCAGCATTTCAGATAGAAAGTATGATCGATTAGAGATTGGCGTTTTGGCGTCTATTGCGGCCGGCAATTGTTCGTACATTACTTGACGGAATTTGAAGGTAATATATCTCACACATAGGTTATAATTGATTATACTCAATTGCAGTGTCCAGAATTTTGGCACAAGATTATACACAATGTTTAAGTGTGATGAAAGCACAGCGGCTAGAACTGGCTGTAGATATCCCCCTGTTGCTTCATGGTCAAGCATGTTGTAGGTGAATGGCGATGGGAAGTTTCAAGTGACGTCCGCCTCCTGCATGTGTCACTGTATTCTTGAGTGAAGAACTTGGTTTCATAACGTATCTGTAAACCTATTTGAACACGATTAGCATTGTTCCGCGAATTGGTCTCCGGTTCTCATACGCTCCTCATTTCTCGCCGTCATACAAAAAAGACGCTAAACCGAAATTATCTGGTGTCTTGCTTTACTTTATATCACAACAGCAAATTCTTAGGTTCTACCCTGGTATAAACACACTTGAGATTAAATCTCTAACTAACGTGTAAACCATTTCTGAATATCGAAAGATCATTATCTTAAACCGCTTTCGAACATTCAACTCAACCTTCGGAACTTCAATAGTCTTTAGTTGATAGGCGCTGGCTGGAGTGTTATAGAGAAAACATTCTGCGGTGCTTGGTCCGTCTGTGTCTATGTTTTGAAAAACTCGTACAAAGTCGATTGATTGTAAAGCAGGTAATGGCAAAGGCCTAGAAGAGCTTTCGGATTTTGGTGAGTGCTGTGCAGTACCTCTTTGCCCTTTTAAATGATATACTTAGCTTGGAAGATGATTATTGCACAGGAATATTATCCAAGTCAAGAATGTTCAACTTAGTGGTAGCTTGGAAAGTCCATTCAAAATGAATTTATCAGATGAAACCCGTTTTGGAGGCGAGAAAAGGCTCCATACGCTTGGCCTCTATCTTGGTCCCTCGGCCATCAAAAACTTGAACAATCTCAAACAACCGCAGTCACCAAGTACTCTGAACAGCTACTCCAAACCGGCAATCTTATCACAAGGACCAGACGAGGTAGCCTGGTTAGTGGGCTTGATCTAAGAATGCATGCGGATGCACAAGCTATCTCGGCGTTTGATCCTCAACTGGTGTTGAACTAGATTTTGAAGTGCTTATGAGAAGGTTGTATTGGAAATTCTAATATGGACGTGCGGGATTGACTGGTTAAGATTCATTGCACTTATACCTAGGATTGAGGACATGTAGGGTAAAATGGTAGCATCGGGTGTATGATACGGGGTTCCTTCCTGTCACGGCTGTCACATAAGCTTAGCAGTTGTGCCCTGCTTTGAGTTTGGAAAGAACTGGGTTGCTAGCTATCATCTTTTACTTTTCTCTTCTCTTCTCTTCAAAAGCCACTTCGTTTTTGAGTAGGGTTTGAAAATGTGAACCTCCATCGCGTTATGAAAAATAGCGCCGCCTCACATTCGCCCAAACATCAATTTTCATCAAACATTTTGCATACCTTTTCCCAAAATGTCTTGTTACTGCGCAAATTACTACGTGCGTCCTCACACTTTGTTACCTTCACATTCCTGTATACATAAACAGCATATACATATATCATGTACTCGCTCACATTGAAAGCAGGGCTCCCTTAACTGCCAGAACATGGTTCCAAAATTCGGAGATCGATGCAGTTTATGTCTTGTAAGCGCGGGCTTCCTTTCAAATATCTTTGAAGAATCCCCAACACACACTAATTCGCTTCGAAGCCTCAATCTCCCAAGAATGATGATATATTTGAATGGAGTGATGCAGTTATAGGTCAACAATGGTTGGAAAACTCCTGGAAGGAGCAGTTGAGAAGGGATGAAGATGATTCAAGGAGGGAGAGAGTTGGGAGGACCGTTAATTGAGGATGTTGGGCGAGGTAAGAGGTGTTGAAGAGCAAAGTGTCATAGGATGATTGGGTCAGATCTGTAGGTGATCGGTACAGCTATGCTCAAGGAAGGGTATGGAGAAATAAATTGGTGGATGGGGAAAGTAGGTATTTGCTTTTGAGAGGCATGACTCTTAGATCTGGCCTCGTTTTGTAGAAGGCGTGATATTAAGATTTCTTTTCCAAGGACAGATTCAGGATGCCTGGCTCGGCTTTCACGTCTTTGAATCTTGGGTGGAAACAGAAGGCTGAATGTAAGATAGGGAATGAATCAATTTAAAGTCGCAATAGATTGGATAAATTATGGCTAAGCCATGTTCCGCCATGCACTGGAACATAAAGTTAATATGATCTGCACCTTTGGAAGGAAACGATTCCTGGGTATAAAATCTCCGAGATCCAAACATGCACCAAACTCCTGGGGAAATTTTATTCGCAATCACAGGCTGCCTTGCCTCTTCGGAGAAGCTTTATCTGACGGGACCACATCCATTTTTTCTCCTTCCTCTACCGTCTCCTCCCCGAATTCCTCCCCAGGACTGTCCACACTCTCTGATCCCGCACCGTTCTTCACCACCTCAACCTCGCCCTCACTCTCATCCAACAGGTCCTCAACATCCCCCAACGGACTGATCCTCGGCTCCAACACCTCCAAGTCCTCCAGTATCTCCCTCTTCGGCATCTTCCACAACGTCGTACCACACACCCTATCCTTCGTCAACAGATCGTCCACAAATTGATCCATGAACGTCAACGTTGTCCCCGTCCTTGTCTTTCTTCTCAATTTTCTCCTATCTTCCAAATAACATTCCAACATCAAGAAGACATCTTTAGCCTGTCTTGTCATCCTCCAATAAAACAATGCTAATGCTCTCAAATACTTGAACTTCTCCCCCCCGTATCCCATGTATTCCTGCAATATCTCATCACTGGGCCCTAGTTGTAATAATTTAAAGGCGAGACATAAAAATGGCGAAGGCCGCTGCGAATCCCCGTATGTGCCGGCGATAAATGATACATGGGAAACAACGCGCGATACGATATCAGCTTCGTTGAGAGCAAAACATTGGTCTTTCCAGAAATAACAATCAACAATGCGTTCGCGAACAGGTTTCTCGAGGATAGTGGCGGGATTGAGACCATTGGGGGCAAGGGGGCCAGTATTGCCACGTTCGTCGAGGAAACGCTTTTCATCGGCGCGGTGTGTATTCATTTTTATATTGAATGGGGAAGCTTCGTTTGGAAAGGATGCAAGTTCTGTAAAGCGATAGGAGGTGGAGGTTTTTCAATGAATAAGACGAAGAGTTCAAGTTTTAATTCAACAGTGGGTGAGTGGGTGAGTGAGTTGAGTGGTTGAGTGAGTTGAGTGGTTTGATGTCAGTTACTTTTTACCTTATCAACATTTATGGTTGATAGTTGCCGCGTTAACCAGCCACTATTTTCAGCGCATCATCGTATTTGATTCGATGTAAGATTACAAGGAAACGCATATATGGAAATGCATACATAGAAATGCATATATGAACAAATTACACTACTCTACTCCACATACAATACATTCAGACAGTACTTCAATTAAAAGTTATCAAAAATTATTCCTACACACCTTTTTTCTAATAAGTCACAATTTGTTCTCATCGTCGCGAATTCAAAGGCAGTTGGTAAAAAGATGCTTCTCACATCCGGACAAGTCTCAGTTGCAATATCTTCTTTCATTGGTACGTATGAGTATCCTTCTGCCGCATTCCTAGAAGACTATTTTAAACCCACTACTCGGTATCAGAATAGTATTCCATCTCAAATGACTAAGATTTAAAAACTAACCCGAAATCCTTCAGTGTTTTTTTTTACTACAGCCCTCTTCCTCTCCGGCTATGTCCTCCAACAGCAAACGGTGCGCGATCTGAGGGAAGCTATTAAACCACAATTTCAGGCAAAATTGGTAGGGCTGGACGTTTCAAATAACTTGAACATGAATGCCGATAGGAGTGGAAGGAAAGGTCAGGTGGAAGTTTTCCTGCCAAAAAAGTTTGAGGTGGAAGAGGTGCGGGAAGATGATGTGAAAGTGGGGATCAAAAGAGACATAGAAGCCGAATGGGATGGAGTGATTGGGGAAAGGAAGAAATTCAAAAAGTCAAGGAGCGCGGAAACTAAAGACTGGAGTGGCATTGAAGAGAGGCTCATTGAGGCACAGAAGAAACATGGAGTTGGGGAAGAGGAAGATCTTGGGTCGATAGATGACGTGGAAACCATTGGTGGAAGGGAAGAAAGAGAGATCATAGTTCCGGAAAAGCCCTTGAGCCGTGCAGAGAGGAGGAGAAAGATCAAAGAAGATCTCTTAACATCTGGAGAAGGGGAAACCTTCACCGGGTATCGGAGGCGTGTTCCGGGTGCCTGAATGTGAAACGAGATATTGGGTGTGTGGATAGAAGATGATACTTTATTATATATTGTATATATTTGGAGTTTGGAGTTTGGGGACTTTCGTTTGAATAGATCAAAAAATTATATATGGGAAACGAAGAATGTGTCTTCATTGAGTCAATGAAGCTACATCGGATATCATAGGAAAGTGTCACGGAACCAAGTACTCTACCACTAAGCCATGTAACCCCAAAAGGGTATATATAGTTTGATCAATATCAAATCTACTATGTAAAATTATAATTAATCTGTGATACTATTTTCTTTTTCAATCTCGGTTGAAATGGGTATAATAGGATTTTTTTTATTCTCTATCTCGAATAATATTATAAGGATTCTATAGTAGTAATTGGTTACATATCTAAAAATGGGCAAAACCACTTTTTCCTAATCAATCGGATTTCATCACGAAAAGCCTTCGGGTAAGATCAAACTAATTGTTACGGAACCAAATACTTTACTATTAAGTTATATAACCCCAAAAGTGTTACGCTGGGTAACAAGAGAACTCTTATATGCTATCTATATCATGTGACTGGCTCAGTAAGGATCAATGAACTCAACATTGATCTATATTGATCCTTTTGATTAGCTATAAGTATGAAGGTTTATATAAACAAGATGGATTTCCTTTGTATAAAGCTTTATGCTCAAAATCAATCATTTAGTATATTCTATTATTAATTATAAATAATATATTCATTATTGTCTTTACTTAAGTCCCTATTTGACGTCTAATTATAAACCCACTTCGAGAATCTAGAACATTTCTATATAATCTAGATGGCTATCTTTATAACACTTTGAGCATTATTACTATTTCAAATACCGATTCAATAAATAACGATATTATATCTTCCAAAATATTATAATCTAACAATCCTACTACAACCAGTTAGATCATATCTGAAAGTATTGATAAAGACAAAGATATCGTTATAGGAGGTATCGAAGACCCTAAGGAAATCACCATCACCGAAACCTTCAAGGTTGCCTTGCCAGATCGATTTACAGGCAATCGATAAGAGCTAGAAACCTTTTTACTTCAATTTGAGATCTACTTTCAATTCAACCAAAATAAGTTCAACCATAACGCCGACAAAAGCATCTGAGCTGTATCTTACCTTAAAGGAGAAGCCATTAAATAGATCTAATTATATCTCAAGGACTATTTCATCAATTTGAATAAGCCAAGAAAACGAATATACCCGACTCAAACCATCTTTGGGAGATTCGAAGGATTCAAGAAAGAAATACGAAGAGTATTCAGGAATATCAACGAATTATATAATGCTGAGTCCAAGATCTATGATCTCAAACAATCAGGGTCAACAATCAAATATATTGTAGAATTCAGGAGATATATAGATACTATTGAATAGGAAGAAAACGCAACTATAAACCACTACCGGAAAGGGCTCAAACCTGAAATCAAGCTAGAATTAGATCGCAATTGCATTTGGGAAGATTTAAATGAATTAATTGAAGAATCTATTAAGGTAGATGAGATACTTTACGAATATCAGAAGGAATACTGATCTTCTAACTTTCATGAAAACCGAGATCGTGGTAAATACCACAAGAATGAAGGAAGACCTTAAGAAAACAAACAATCTTATAGAGAATCAATATAATTAGATATAATGTTCAAAGATAAATTATCTAAAAAAGAAATAAAACGAAAACACAAAGATAAACTATACTTTGAATATGGCAAATCAAGCCATCGAACCAAAGACTGCCGAAATAAGAGATCATCAAGAAGAGGTTATCACAAGAAGTTTGGCAAAAAGCAACTCAATGCTATTATTGTATTCTAATTATATGCTTTATATTCAATCGAAGACAATAATCATAAACGAAAGGAATATCAAAAAGAAATCAATGCAATACCTCGAGATCAGGAAGAATTGAATGCTATAGATCGATATAAATTGGAACGTTTACGAATTTCCTCCTTTGTTTTTGTCAAAACAGAACCGAAAGAAACATTATCGGAAAAACAAATAATTAAATATACTATTATAAACTGGACAGTATATTACAATGAAACTTACAGAATTCATCTATCAAACAAGGAGGCTATAAATTGGTTCCCTCAAAAGAAAATAAAGAAAACCTATAAAAAGGGAAAAGCAATTATAATCTATAAAGAAGGTTAAGGACAATTGAATATTGTAGGACAAATAGATCAGATTTACTGTAATACAAGAATAAACAAACAGACAATCCAGGCTATAATAGATTCAAAAGCTACAGAAAATTTTATTACATCAGGAATTATAAAGTATTTGGGAGTATAACTTCAAACAAAACAGAAACCATATCAATTACAACTAATTGATAAACAATTAATTAAATTGAATAGAAAGATTTCATAGGAAACTTGTTCTTTATAAATAAATATAATCTAGTATAAAGAGATTATCCAATTCGATATTGTTCCATTAGGGAATCAATAGATCATTCTGGGAATGTTATAATTGAAGGTATATAATCCTTAAATTGATTAATCATCGGAAACTATATCATTTCCGAAGAAAAGCGATCAACAAGATACATTAGAGTTAGCAAGGTTGAATATACACAATGAAGAACTAAAGGCGAACAACACCATTAATATAGAATATCAAATCCAGGATCCTCTATTAATAACAAAAAAAGATAAACTTCTTATACAAATGAAGAATAAGCAAAAAAAGTTGTTTGAAAATATCTTTATAACGAAATAGGAAGAGACACCAATATTGGTACAATACCAGAAGTACAAGAAATTATTCGAAAAAAGAAAAGGTCATGATACTTTACCAAAATATAAGCTATAAGATCACAAAATAATATTGAAGGAAAACAAAATATCTCCATTTAGCCCAATCTATTTAATATTAGTTTTTAATCTAGAAACATTTAGGGATTATATTGACAATACATTAAAAAAGGAATAGATCAGAGAATCCACTTTACAAACAATTAGTCCTATATTATTTATACCAAAGAAAGATGATACAAAAAGACTTTACATAGATTATCGCAAATTCAATAATATAACGATCAAAGATCAATACCCATTTCCATTAACTACAAAATTAAGGGATCAATTGGGAAAAGCCAAGATTTTCTCCAAATTTGATCTTCGAAACAGATTCTATCTAATCAAAATGAAGAAAGATAAAGAATAAAAAACAATATTCAGAACTCGCTACAGATTATATAAATATCAAATAATGCCATTTGATTTGACAAATATATCAACAATATATATATATTTGATTAACAATATATTAAGAAAATACCTAGATATATATTATATATGCTATTTAGATGATATATTAGTATTTTCAGAAACAAAAGAACAATATATCCAGAATATTCATAATGTTTTACAATTTTTGAAGGAAACAGATCTTCAATACAAATCCAGCAAATGCGAATTTCATATCACAAAGACAGAATTCTTAGACTACACCATATTCTCAGAAAATCTCAAAATGAACTCCGATAAAATAAAAGTAGTCAAAGAATGAGAACCACCAATTAATATAAAGGAAATACAGTCCTTTTTGGGGTTTGTTAATTTCTATCGATGATTCATTAAGAATTATTCGAAAATAGCTGCCCTAATAATCAAGATCATCAAAAAGAATCAAAAAGAATTTCGATAAACAAAAACAGCACAAATAGTATTCGAATGCTTTAAGGAAGCATTCGCAGAAGAACCAGTTCTCAAGGCTTTTGATCTAGAATTATTAATAATTATGGAGACAAACTTCTCAGATTACATATTAGGCGTAATACTTAATTAATCAAACTTGAACAAAAAATAGCAATCAATTGTTTACCATTTATACAAATTATTATCAATTGAATTAAATTACGAAATATACAATAAAGAATTACTAACGATAGTAGATGTTTTTAGGGAATAAAGAATATACTTGAAAGAATCGAAATATATAATGTAAATGTATACAGATTATAAGAATTTGGTTTATTTCATTATAATAAAGAAATTGAACAAATAACAAATCAAATGATCGGAAACTATGACCACTTATAATTTCGGAATTTCATATATCAAAAGAAACGAAAATGTTAGAGCAAATGCTTTCAACCGAAAACCAGAATATTTACAAAACAAAACATACGAATTATATACAATATTAAAACAGGAAGGTAATGTTTTAGTTTACAATAAATTATAATTTGTTGCTATTTCAGAAATAAATTACAATACTATCAAAGATATCATAAAAACAGAATATACAACAAATACTATAATTAAAAGAATCCTAGCTAAATCAGATAATCTAGAAAGGGAATTTATTATGGAAAATGGGTTTATTCATTTTCATAACAAACTTTATATACCTTTTAATCTAATTAAGGATTATATTACAGAACAATATAAGCTACCAGTTTACAGGTATCAAGGTATTATAAGAATCTTTGCCAGAATAAAAAAAGAAATATATTTTCCAAAGATAAGGATTATAATTGAAAATGTAATTGGGAACTGCAATATTTGTATAAGGAATAAAGCTGCTTGGTATATCCCTTATAATCAACTTAAAACCCTTGAACTATCTATTCAACCTTGGAAGTCCATTATTTGGGATTTTGTAATGAAACTATTATTATTCAAAGATCTGGTTATTTAAAAGAAATACAATTCTATATTAGTAATAACAAACAAATTAATCAAATTTGTTTATATAATATTATTCTACAAAACTTGAACAATAAATGATCTTGTTTATATATTCATACAAAATATAATTAGCATTTATAATATACCAAATGAGATTATCTCAAATAAAAACAAACTATTCATATCGAAGTTTTGGTCTACTTTTATAGCATTGTTTGGAATCAAAAAAAAGCTTTCAATTGCTTTCCATCCACAAACAGATAGTCAAACAAAACGATTAAATCAAATAATGAAAGTCTATCTTTATTGTTATATCAATTACAAACAAAACAATTGAGTTAAATTATTATCTTTGATACAATTTGTATATAATATATCAAAGACGAAAACTATAAAAGTAATGTTAGTATATACTAACTTTGGGTTCAATCCATTAGCTTATAAATCATCATTGCCACAAAATGTAAATATAAACGAAGTTATAAAAGATATCACAGAAATCAAAAAGCTTCACAAACAATTCTCCTTAGATTTACAATTCATTACTTTAAGAACAATATTATATTATAATAAATCAAAAAGTATAGGATCTATTCTTAAAAAAGGGGATAAAGTTTATTTTATTCAAAGAAATATACAAACAAAACGACCAAACAATAAACTAGACCATAAGAAACTAAAACCATTCAAAATCGATAAGGTAATAAGACCAATCAATTACAAATTGAAACTATTATATACAATAAATATCCATCTAATATTTCATATCTCACTTTTTGAGAAAGCATTATTAAAAGCATCTGATACACCAATAACAGAAATCGAATTAATCAATCCTAATGCTATATACGATATTGAAGCAATACTAAATTATAAATACATCAGAAACAAAATCAAATACTTGATCAAATAATTGGATTATTTACATTCGGAAAACACATAGGAACTCAAGAAGGATCTTAGCTGTCCTGAAAAGCTACAGACATTCTATCTAAAGTACCCACATCTATTAATAGAGCCTCGAACTCGATATCAAACTATAAAGGAAACAAAGGATCCAAAGGATTCAAAAAGGAAAAAAGGTCAAAATCGTTCAATATATTCGAACTAACCTCAGCAAACACCGACGAATCAATACCTGTTTGCTTCTTCTCCTTTTCTATATGTTCATTTTCCAATCTCTCCCTTTCCAACAAATTATCCAACTCGTTCAGAGAACGAACGCCTCGACAAAGCATCTCGGAATCATATTCGCATAATTGTTTCTGCTTTTTACGAATAAGCATCCTGCAACTAAAAGCCTCTTGTTCAGTCAATACAGCCATCTTTTTTTCAGTTTTCAAATAAACCTCCTTTCTAAAAAGAATATCCTATTCAAATGGAGAAAGGCCAGAAACATTATATTTAGAAGAGCCTGAATGTACACATTTTTTACAATATTTCGATTTAGGCAAGGTCCGGTATTTCAAACCATTCTGTTTATATCGAAAACAAAAAGCCATAATATTTCCTTTGTCCTTTATTTTTTGATTTAAATAATAACGATTTAAGGTAGCATATGAGAAAGCAATAATAGGTATATTGAAAAGAAAAAAGAATCTCAATCGTATACATTTTGAAACTTGGGTAACCATTTTATTTTATAAAGAAGCTTAGGATAAGTACTAATCTAAAAGGGGGATAGTGTTACGCTAAATAACAAAAGAACTCTTATGTGCTATCTATATCATGTGATTGGCTCAGTAAGAATCAATGAACTCAGTATTGATCCATATTGATCCTCCTGATTAGTCATAAACATAAAGGTCTATATAAACAAGATGGATTTCCTTTGTATAGAGCTTCGTGCTTATGGCTAATCAGGAGGATCAATATGGATCAGTGCTGAGTTCACTGATCCTTACTGAGCCAGTCACATGATATAGATAGCACGTGAGAGTTCTCTTGTTACCCAGCGTAACAAAAAGGGTATATGTAATTTGATCAATATCAAATCTATTATATAGAGTTATAACCAATCCGTGATAGTTTTCAAACAATCGATGATTTTAAGAAAATGAAATTCTGTATTTTATATTATGATTATAATTGATGTTCATTATACGAATTATTGATTTCCTTAATTTTAAAAATCTTTATAATTCTATTTGAATAGTTTTCTTTTTTGACTATAAGATCTTTTTTGCTTTTGAATATTATAATATTTATATTAAAGATTTTGTTTTCTTCGAATATAGATAATAATATTTAATTAATATTTCTTTATTTTTTTTTAGATTTATAATTAGTTCTTATACTAATATATAAATATAATTATATCAAATATAAATAAATTAATTAATAATTTAATTAATAAAAAATATAAATTATCAAAATTGATTATTATTATAAAAAATATATTACGACATTTATTTGTTTATTTTTGATTATTGATTATTTAAAAAATCTCCTGAATTGTTTTAAAAGATTTTAAATTAATCAATAATAAAATCTTTTATTATAATTTTTTTTAATTGAATTTTATATATAAATTATAAAATTATATATCGAATATATTCTATTAGATTTATTAGATATCTTAATTAAATCAAAACTATTGATTTTGTTTTCTATATATATTAATAATTATTATAATATAAAAAGATTTTATAAATAATAGATAAAATATATAATATTTTATAAGAAAAGAAGGATAATTTTGGAAAAGAATCGATTATATAATAAAGTATAGATACTTTAAAATAATTATATATAATCTAATTGGAAATAGATAATGAATTTATAATAATTGTTTTTTCTTCAAGTTTTTTGTTTTTAAACAATTAATGATATTTAAATTATAAATTTTATTTTAAAATTATTGTTTATTATATAAATTATTGATTTTCTTAATTTTAATGATTTTTATAATTATATATAAATAGGTTTCTTTTTTGATTATAAGATTTCTTTTGTTTTTGGATATTGTAATATTTATATTAAAGGTTTTGGTTTTTTAAAATATAAATAATAATATTTAATAAATATTTTTTTATTTTCTTTTAGATTTATAATTGATTGTTATATTGATATATAATATTTTTATTTAATTAGATAATAATATTTATTTTTGTTATGATTGTTTATTATATCTTCAAATATTCATTTTTGAATTGATTTGTTTTTATTATTTTTGTTTTAGAATTTGATTTTTTGTTATTAAAGATTCTGATTTGTTTAAAATATTTTAATTTGGAAAATATATATTTGTTTTTATTAAAATAAAATAAAAGTAATAAAAGATTAAAAAGATTCGAATATTTGTTAACAATTTGATTAGATATATATATAAATATATTTTGAAAATTTTATAAAATTTTATTTATTTATTATTTAGTTTTTTAATTTTTCGAAATATTTTTATATTTTTTGTATTGATATAAATTTTTTATTCGATAATATATTTTGAAGAATTTATATAATATCGATTTGTATTTTCTTTGAAAATTGTAATTGTTTGTTTTGTAAGTATATAAAATTAATTTAAGATTTTTTTTATTTTGTTTATTGTTTTGTTTCTTTGAAGAATTTATATTTTTATATTAATATTATATTTAATATACATAATATAGACCAACAATTTATCGTATAATCTGTATAGTATAGTTTAATATAGATCAAATCGATTATAAATTTACTATTATTATTATTATTATATTTAATAGATTGGATTTGTTTGGTTTTATTTTTAAATTAGAATTAAAATTATAATTTACAAAGAAAAATAAATATTCTATAGTTTCTGAAATTAAATTGTTTAATATAAATTTGATTAAAAATAATTAGTTCATTTAATTATTTTAATAGAAATTAATGAATATTTATAAATATTATTTTAAAATAGAATTGATATGTTTTATTTGATTATTGATTTGAAAATGAAAAACAAAAGAATGTTTTAATATTATATTTAATTTTTCAAAAAGTTGTTTTCAGAATTTAAAAACGAATTGGGAGTTTCAATTTGAAATGATATTATTTGG
Organism: Sclerotinia glacialis; assembly: GCA_002162575.1. Classification (NCBI taxonomy): domain Eukaryota; kingdom Fungi; phylum Ascomycota; class Leotiomycetes; order Helotiales; family Sclerotiniaceae; genus Sclerotinia; species Sclerotinia glacialis. The sequence goes on from NGKH01000019.1 coordinate 862,885, forward strand.
GAATTTGTAAAGTATATGAATTTTATTTATAAATATATCGATTAGTTTGTTAATTGTTAGTATTTTTATTTTGATGAAATATTTTATTTTTATAAGTTTATATATAATGATTAGAATATATTTAAATATCGAATTATAATATTTATAATTTGATAATAATATTATATAATTGATTGAGATATCGAATCAAATATAGAAAAATACAAATAATAATTATAGAAATCTGAAAAAGAATGATTTTGATGATTTGATATAAATATAAAGTTTATATATTTGAATATAGATATCGATTTTTTGGTATATTTGTGATTATCAATAAGTTCAAAAGATCAAATTAATAGTTTTGGTATATTTTGGATAATTGATAGATTTCAAAGAATATATTTAATATATTATTTGGATTTTGAATTTATTATTAAATAAGATTTAAAGTTTTTTTTAATAATAAATCTTTTTGTTATATATTTTATAATTTTGTATTATTATATATAAAATACTATGAAATTCTTTTGATTATTTGATTTTATTTGGATTTTCGATTGTTTTTATTAATTGTTTTGTTAATTCAGATTTTTAATATATTTATTTGATAAAATTATCGATTAATTTGTTTTTTATAGATATTAGAATATTAATTGAAATTAATATTAATTTATTGATTAAATTTTAATATAATTCGATATTGAATTTATTAATAAATAATATTATTTATTTTTTATTTTTTAAATATTTATTATTTGGATTTGAAAAATTGAAACGATTTTTCTATTATTTGTTTAAAGTATTTGATCGAATAGTTTTGGATTTTGATCTATAGATTATATAGAAATTATATTAAAAAAGGAATTTGATTAATATATTTATTATTGATTTAATATTTTTATTATTGTAAAATATTTAAGATTTTTATAATTAATAAGAACTTTAAATTTTTGTTATAATCTTTATAAATTCAGATCTTTATTTTTTTTAAGAATTTGATAATTATTAATAATTCTTTATTATAGATTTTGTAATTATATTCGATTATTATATATTTTATAAAGAAATATATAATTAAATATAAAATATTGTTTTTATTATATTAAAAAAGAATCTCTTTTGAAATTTAATATGATATATTTGTTTCTAAAACAATTTTTTTTATTATAATCAAAGTATACAAGAATTGAAATAATAATAAAAGCAAATTTCTTAAAGGTTTTTTTATAATAAATTATTTAGAAATCGATAGATTTTGAAAAAGTTTTTTATAAATTATTAATAAAAATTTATAAATTCTAGAAAATATAAATTCAAATTGTTTTTATAATATTATTATTTCAATTTTTGTTTAATTTATTTTTAATTTATTTGTTATTATTATAAAATTTAGATATTATATAAATATTATTTCGAATTTATATTTGTTAATATTGATTTGAAGATTTATATTAATTACTTTTTGAATTATATTATGAATATATTTTTTATATTAATTTTTATTATTTGAATAAATTAGAATATTATTGAAATATATTGTATAATGTTTGTTTAGCTTATTGAAAAGTATATAATTGATATAGTATTGAAATAAAATAGATATATTATATAAATCAAATAGTATTATTAATAATTTGAATAAATTTAAATATATAATAAAAATTGTTTTTTAATTAATTTTTTTATAAAATAAAATTTATTAAATATTGTAATAATATCAAATTTGATATAAACTTTTGTATTATATAAAATATTTAAAAAAATTTGAATGATTAAAAATAGATATCGATTTTTTAATATAATATTGTTTAATTTTTAATAATTTTAATAAATCTATAGTTCTTTATTATATTTAGTTATTAATAATAATAGAATTATAGATCAAGATTAAAATTTTTGAATAAAATTTTTGGATAAATTTTTGTTGATTTATTTTCGAACAATTTGAAGTTTTAATAATAATAATAAATGGTTTTTGAAATAAAATAATTCTTTTTTTAAAATTTATTCGATTTTATAATTTTATATTTGTTGAGATAGTAATATATTTATATATTATAGAAGGAATATTGGTAATTTATTTCAAAATCAATTAGATAGTTTTTTTTCGAATATTATTATTGTTGAAGTTGAGTTTTTTTATAAAGAATTTGATAATATTGATTTCAAATATCTTTTGTAAATATATAGATTGATATTGATTATAATTTCAATTTTTAATTAAAACGAAAAGTTCTAAATTGGAATTTGTTTCTGATTTGAATTCTTTATCTTTTATATTTTCAATTGTAGTATTTTAATAATTAAAATAATCAATTTTATCAAAATCAATTTTATTATAATGATTATTGAATCTATAAAATTTATTATTATATAATAATTTTTCTATTTGTAATTGATATATAAAAATTGTGAGAATTTGAATTAATCGTTATATATT
>NGKH01000020.1:15076-26177 GCA_002162575.1 Sclerotinia glacialis
AAGCTCTATACAAAGGAAATCCATCTTGTTTATATAGACCTTCATGCTTATGGCTAATCAAAAGGATCAATATGGATCAGTGCTGAGTTCACTGATCCTTACTGAGCCAGTCACATGATATAGATAGCACATGAGAGTTCTCTTGTTACCCAGCGTAACAGGTATATAAAACTTGCTATAAAAATAGATGAATCCATCTTCAATAGTAAATTCTCTTTCTAGATTATCTGGAGTAATTAGGATTCTTTTGATTATAGCGTTTGTTGAGTATTCTGTCTTTATGATATCCTTGATAGTATCATAATGTTACGAGGGTAGCCGTCTAGATCACATGGAAGTGTTCTAGGCTCTCGAGGTGGGTTTATAATTAGGTGTCAAGCAAAGATTTAAATAAAGATAATAATGAATATACTATTCATAATTAATAGTAGAGTATACTAAATGATTGATTTTGAGCACAAAGCTTTATACAAAGGAAATCCATTTTGTTTATATAGATCTTTATACTTATGGTTAATCAGGAGGATCAATATAGATCAGTGCTGAGTTTACTGATCTTTACTAAGTCAATTATATGATATAGATAGTATATAAGAGTTCTTTTGTTATCCAATATAATACTATTCCCTTTTTAGATTAATACTTGTCCCAAGCTTCTTTATAAGATAGGGTGGTTACCCAAGTTTCAAAATATATACAATTAAGATTCTTTTTTCTTTTTAATATACTTATCATTGTTTTCTTATGTATTACTTTAAATCGTTATCGTTTAAATTAAAAGATAAAGGATAAAGGAAATATTATAATTCTTTACTCTCGATATAAACAAAATGATTTGGAATACCGAACCTTGCCTGAATCGAAGTGTTATAAGGAGTGTATATATTCGGATTTTTCTAAATATAATGTTTCTGGTTTTTCTCCATTTGAATAGGATATTCTTTTTAGAGAGGAGGTTCGTTTGGAGGCTGAAGAGGAGGTGGCTGTATTGGTTGAATAGGAGGCTTTTAATCGTAGGATGCTTATTTGTAAGAAGCAAAAGCAATTGCGCGAGTATGGTTTTGAGATGTTTTGTCGGGGTGTTCGTTCTTTAGACGAATTGGATGATTTGTTGAAAAGGGAGAGATTGGAAAATGAATGTATAGAAAAGGAGAAGGAACAAACAGATGTTGATTTGTTGATGCTTGTTGAGGTTAGTTCAAATGTATTGAACGATTTTGACCCTTCTTCCTTTTTGAATCCTTCAGATCCTTTGTTTCCTTTGTGGTCTGATACCGAGTTCGAAGTTCTATTGGCAGATATAGGTACTTCAAATGGAATGCCTGTAGCTTCTCAAAACAGCTGAGATCCTTTTTGAGTTCTTATATGTTTTCCGAATATAGATAATCCAACTATTTGATCAAGTATTTGACTTTGTTTCTGACATATTTACAATCTAGTATTGCTTCAACATTGTATATGGCGTTAAGATTAATTGATTTGATTTCTATTATTAATACATCAAACGCTCCTGATGATGCTTTCTCAAGGAGTGAGATATGAAATACTAGATGGATATTCATTGTATATAATAGTTTCAATTTGTAATTAATTAATCCTACTATCTTATTGATTTTGAATGATCCTAATTTCTTGTGGTCTAGTTTATCGTTTGATCGTTTTATTTGTATGTTTCTTCGAATAAGATAAATTTTATCCCCCTCTTTAAGAATAGATCCTATATTTCTTGATTCGTTGTAGTACGATGTTGTTCTTAAAACGATGAACTATAAATCTAAGGAAAATTGTTTGTGAAGCTTTTTGATTTCTATGATATCTTTTATAACTTCGTTTGTATTCGCATTTTGTAGCAATAGTGATTTGTAAGCTAATAAGTTAAACTCAAAGTTGGTGTATATTAATATTACTTTTGTAATTTCTGTCTTTGATGTATTATATACGAATTGTGTCAAAGGTAATAATTTAATCCAATTATCTTGTTTGTAATTGATATAACAGCGAAGATAAGCTTTCATCGTTTGGTTTAATTATTCTGTTTGGCTATTTGTTTGTAGATGGAAAGCAATTAAAAGCTTTCTTTTGATTCCAAACAATATTATAAAAGTAGATCAAAATTTCGATATGAATAGTTTGTCCCTATCTGAGATAATTTCATCTGGTATATTATGAATGCTAATTATATTCTATATGAATATATAAACAAGATCATTTGTTATCCAAGTTTCATAGAATAATATCATATGAACGAACTTAATTAATTTGTCTGTTATTATTAATATAGAGTTGTACTCCTTTTGAGTAACCAGATCCTTGGATAATAATAGTTTCATTACAAAATCCCAAACAATAGACTTTCAAGGTTGAATAGGTAGTTCAGGGGTTTTGAATTGATTATAAAAGGTATACCGAACAGCTTTATTCCTTATATAGATATTATAGTTCTCAATTACGTTCTCAATTATAATCCTCATTTTTGGAAAGTACACTTCTTTCCTTATTCTAGCAAAAATTCTTGCAATACCTTGATGCCTATAAACTAATAGTTCATATTGTTCTGTAATATAATCCTTAATTAGACTAAAGGGTATATAAAATTTGTTATAAAAATGAATAAACCCATTTTCTATAATGAATTCTCTTTCTAGATTGTTTAGTTTAGTTAGGATTCTTTTGATTATAGTGTTTGTTGTATATTCTGTTTTTATAATATTTTTGATAATATCATAATTTATTCCTGAAATGGCAACAAATTGTAGTTTATTGTGAATTAAAGCATTGTTTTTTTATTTTAATATCGTATATGATTTGTATATTTTGTTTTGTAAGTATTCTGGTTTTCGATTGAAAGTATTTGCTCTAACATTTTCGTTTTCTTTGATATATAAAATTCCGAAATTGTAAACAGCCATGGTTTCCAACCATCTGATTTGTTGTTTGTTCAATTTCTTCGTTGTAATGAAATAAACCAAGTTTTTATGATTTATATATATTTGCATTATATATTTCGATCTTTTTAAATATATTCTCTATTTCCTAAAAATGTTTATTATTGCTAATAATTCCTTATTGTATATTTCGTAATTTAATTCAATTGATGATAATTTGTATAAATGATAAGCGATTGATTGTTATTTTTTGTTTAAGCCTAATTGGCTGAATACTGCGCCTAATATGTAATCTAAGGAATCCGTCTCTATAATTATTAATAATTCTAAATCGAAAACCTTAAAAACTAATTCTTTTGTGAATGCTTCCTTAAAACATTCGAATATTGTTTATACTACTTCTATCCATCGAAATTCCTTTTGATTCTTTTTAATGATCTCGGTTATTAAAGCAACTATTTTCGAATAGTTTTTAATAAATCATCGATAGAAATTGGCGAATCTCAAGAAGGACTGTATTTCCTTTACACTAATTGATGGTTCCTATTCTTTGACTGCTTTTATTTTATCGGAGCTTATCTTGAGACCTTCTGAGAATATAGTGTAGTTTAGGAATTCTATCTCTGTGATATGAAATTCGCATTTGTTGGGTTTGCATTGAAGATCTGCTTCCTCCAAAAATTGTAGAACATTATAAATATCCTAAATGTATTATTCTTTTATTTCTGAAAATACCAATATATCATCTAAATAGTATATACAACATATATCTAGGTATTTTCTTAATATATTGTTGATCAAACGTATACATATTGCTAATATATTTGTTAAACCGAATGGCATTACTTAATACTCGTATAATCCATAACGAATTCTGAATGTTATCTTCCATTCCTCACCTTTCTTTATTCTGATTAGATGGAATCCGTTTCGAAGATCAAATTTAAAGAAAATCTTGGCTTTTCCCAATCGATCCCTTAATTCCGTAGCTAATGGAAGTAGGTACCGATCTTTGATCATTATATCATTGAGTTTACGATAATCTATATAAAGCTTTTTTGTATTATTTTTCTTTGATACAAATAATACAAGACTAACTGCTTATAAGGTGGATTCTCTGATTTATCCCTTTTTTAATACATCACCAATATAATCCCTAAATGTTTCTAGATCAAAGACTGACATTGAATAGATTGGGCCGAATAGAGGCATTTTGCCTTCCTCCAATACTATTTTGTAATCCTATGGTTTATATTCTGATAAAGTATTATAACCTTTTTTTTCTTCGAATAATTTCTTGTACTTTTGATATTGTACCAGTATTAGCGTCTCTTCCTATTTCGTTACAAAAATGTTTTCAAACAACTTCTTCTACTTATTCTTTATTTATACAGAAGGTTCACCTTCCTTCGTTGTTAATAAAGGACCCTGGACTTGATGTCCTACATCAATAGTGCTGTTCACCTTCAGTTCTCCATTATATATATTCAGCCTTACTGGCTCTAGCGTATCTCGCTGATCGCTTTTCTTCGGAAATGATATGGTTTCTGATAACCAATCAATCTGGGGGTTATATGCCTTCAATTATAGTATTCCTAGAATGATCTATTAATTCCTTAATAGAACAATATCGAACTGAATAACCTCTTTATACTGGATTATACTCATTTGTAAAGGGCAAGTTTCCTACGAAATCTTTTTGTCCAATTTAGCTAATTGTTTATCAATTAGTTGCAATTGATATGGTTTCTGTTTTGTTTGAAGTTGTACTCCCAAATACTTCACAGTTCTTAATGCAATAAAATTTCCTGTAGCTTCTGAATCTATTATAGCCTGGATTGTCTGTCCGTTTATTCTTGTATTGCAATAGATCTGACCTGCCTGTCCTACAATATTCAATTGTCCTTGGCCCTCCTCATGGATCATAACTACTTTTCTTTTTTTATAGGTTTTCTTTACTTTCTTTTGGGGGAACCAGTTTATAATCTTCTTATCTGATAGATGAATTCTACAAGTTTCATTGTAATATACTGTCCAGCTCATAATAATATGTTTAATTATCTATTCTTCCGATAATATTTCTTTCAGTTTCGTTTTGATAAGAATAAGGGAGGGAATTCGTAAACGTTCTAATTTATATCGATCTATAGTATTCAACCCTTTCTGGTCTCGAAGCATTACATCGATTTCTTTTTGATGTTCCTTTCGTTTATGATTATCGTTTTTGATTAAGTATAAAGTGTATAATTGGGGTATAATGGTAATATTGAATTGCTCTTTGCCAAACTTCTTATAATACCCTCCTCTTGATGATCTTTTGCTTCAACAATCTCTGGTTCAATAACCCAGTTTATTATATTCAAAGTATAATTTATCTTTGCATTTTCGTTCTATTTCTTTTTTAGATAGTTTATTCTTGAACATTATATCTAATTGCATTGATTCTTTATAAGATTGTTTGTTTTCTCGAGGTCTTCCTTCATTTTTGTGATACTTACCACAATCTCGGTTTTTATGAAAGTTAAAAGATCGGCGTTCTTTCTGATACTCGTAAAATATCTCATCCGCCTTAATAGATTCCTCAATTAACTTATTTAAATCTTCCCAAATGCAATTGCGATCTAATTCTAGCCTGACTTCAGATTTGAGCTCTTTTTGGTAATGGCTTATAATTGCATTCTCTTTTTATCCAGTAATACCTATATACCTCTTGAATTCTATAGCATACTTGACTGCTGACCCTGATTGCTTGAAACCATAGATCTTGGATTCAGTATCATATAATTCGTTGACGTTCCCGAATACTCTTTGTATTTCTTTCTTGAATCCTTCGAATCTCCCAAAGATGATTTGAATCGGGTACATTCGTTTTCTTGGCTCATTCAAATTGGTGAAATAGTCCTTGAGATATAGTTGGATCCATTTAGCAGTTTCTTTTTTAAGGTAAAATGCAGCCCAAACGTTTTTGTCGGCGTTATAATTGAATTTATCCTGATTGAATTGGAAGTAAATCTCAAATTGAAACAAGAAGGTTTCTAGCTTTTATCGATTGCTTGTAAATCGGTCTGGCAAGGCAACCTTGAAGGTTTCGGTGACGGTGATTTCCTTGGGGTCTTCGATACCTCTTATAACGATGTTTTTGTCTTTGTCGATACTTTCGGGTGTGATCTGACTGATTGTAGCAGAATTGCTAAGCTATGGTGTTTTGGAAGATATGATATTGTTACTTATCGAATCGGTATTTGAAGCAGTAATGATACTCAAAGTGTTACAAGGATAACCGTCTAAATCATATGGAAATGTTCTAGGCTTTCGAAATGGATTTATAATTAAATGTCAAGCAGGGACTTAAGTAAAGACAATAATGAATATACTATTCGTAATTAATAATAAAGTATACTAAATGATTGATTTTAAGTACGAAGCTTTATACAAAGGAAATCCATCTTGTTTATATAGACCTTCATGTTTATAGCTAATCAGGAGGATCAATATGGATCAGTGCTGAGTTCACTGATCCTTACTGAGCCAGTCACATGATATAGATAGCACGTGAGAGTTCTCTTGTTACCCAGCGTAACACATAATCGTCGATAAAAATTGGCGAATCTTAAAAAGGATTATACTTCCTTTATACTGGTTGGTAGCTCCCATTCTTTGATTACTTTTACCTTGTCAGAGTTCATTTTGAGACCTTCTGAGAATATAGTGTAGCTTAGGAATTTTGTTTCTATAATATGAAATTTATATTTGTTGAGTTTGCATTAAAGATCTGTTTTCTTTAAAAATTGTAGAATGTTGTGAACATTTTGGATATATTGTTTTTTTGTTTCTGAAAATACCAATATATCATTTAAATAGTATATATAGTATATATCTAAGTATTTTCTTAATATATTGTTGATCAAATATATATATATTGTTGGTATATTTGTCAAACCAAATGGCATTATTTGATATTCGTATAATCCGTAACGAGTTCTGAATATTGTTTTCCATTTCTTACCTTCTTTTATTCTGATTAAATGGAATCCGTTTCAAAGATCAAATTTGGAGAAAATCTTGGCTTTTCTCAATCGATCCTTCAATTCTATAACTAATGGAAATGAGTATCGATCTTTGATCGTTATATCGTTGAATTTGCGATAATCCATGCAAAGCTTTTTTATACTATCTTTCTTTAATACAAATAATATAGGGCTAATTGTCTATAAAATGGATTCTCTGATCTATCCCTTTTTTAATACATCGCCAATATAATCCCTAAATGTCCCTAAATCAAAGATTGATATCAAATAGATCAAACTAAATAGAAGCATCTTGCCTTCCTTTAATATTATTTTGTGATCTTATAGTTTATATTTTGATAAAGTATTATAACCTTTTCTTTCTTCGAATAATTTTTTGTATTTCTGATATTGTATCGGTATTGATGCTTTGTCCTGTTTCATTACAAAGGTGTTTTCAAGCAACTTCCTTTGCTTATTCTTCATTTATACAAAAAGTTCATCTTCCTTCGTTATTAATAAAAGATTTTGGATTTAATGTTCTATGTCAATAATGTTGTTCGCCTTCAATTCTTTATTATATATATTCAGCCTTGTTGGTTTTAGTGTATCTTGTCGATCGCTTTTCTTCGGAAATAATATAGTTTCCGATGATCAATCAATCTGGGGATTGTATACTTTCAACTATAGTATTCCCAAAATGATTTGTTGATTCTTTAGTGGAACAATATCGAATTGAATAATCTCTTTGTATTGGATTATACTTATCCGCAAAAAGCAAGTCTCCTATGAAATCCTTCCATCCAATCCGATTAATTGTTCATCAATTAACTGCAATTGATATAATACTTGTTTTGCTTAGAACTATATTCCCAAACGCTTCACAATTCCTGATACAATAAAATTTCCTATAGCTCTTGAATTGATTATAACCTGAATTATTTGTCCATTTATCTTTGCATTGTAGTAAATCTATTCTGCCTATCCTGCAATATTTAGTTGTTTTTGATTCAAAACTTTGTTGTAATTGATTTGGTCAATTTAGTCTATTTCGTGTAACAGTGATTTCTTTGACTTTTCTTTTCTATAAGATCTTTTTGATTTCCTTTGAGGAAACCAATCTGTAATTTATTTGTTTGATAAATGAATTCTGTAGATTTCATTGTAACAAACTGTCCAATTCATAGCAGTGTATTCAGTTGTCTGTTCTTCCTTTGTTTCTGTTCTGAACGAAAGTAGGGAGAGAATTTGTAGATATTCTTGTTTCTATAAATCTATTGTATTTAGGCCTTTCTTGTTTCTTGGTAATTCGTCCAATAGTTTCTTAAACTCTTTATAATTTATATATTGGGTCTTTTTAGGTTCTATAAAGATTGTTGTATATAATTGCAATGTGAAAATTGCATTAAATTGGTTTTTGCCAAACTTCTTGTGATAATTTCCTTTTGATGGTCTTTTGCTTCGACAATCTTTGGTTCGGTGTTTTGGTTTGCTATATTCAAAGTAAAGCTTGTTTTTATATTTTCGCTTTACCTTTTCCCTAAATAGTTTGTTTTTGAAGGTTGTATCTAATTGTATTGGGTCTTTATAAGGTTGTTTGTTTTCTTGAGGTCTTCCTTTATTTTTATAATATTTGCCACAATTTCGGTTTCCGTGAAAGTTGGAAGATCAATGTTTCTTCTGATATTTGTAAAGCATCTCATCAGTTTTAATGGATTCCTCGATTAATTCGTTCAGATCCTTTCAAATGCAATTGCGATCCAATTCTAATTTGATTTCAGGTTTGAGCCTTTTCCTGTAATAATTCATTGTTGCGTTTTCTTCTTATTTAGTAGTATCTATATACCTTCTGAATTCTACAATATACTTGACTGCTGATCTTGTTTATTTAAAACTATAGATCTTGGATTCAGCATCTTTTAATTTATTAATGTTCTCGAATACTTGTTGTATTTCTTTCTTAAATTTTTCGAATTTCTTAAAGATAATTTGTATTGAATGTATTCGCTTTTTAGGCTCGTTCAAATTGGTAAAGTAATCCTTGAGATAAAATTGAATTCATTTAGCGGCTTCTTCTTTAAGATAAAAGACGGTTTAGATGCTTTTGTCAGCATTATGGTTGAACTTATTCTGGTTGAATTGAAAGTAGATCTCAAATTGGAGCAAGAAGGTTTCTAGTTTTTATCGATTACCTGTAAATCGGTCTGGTAAGGCGATTTTAAGAGTTTCGGTGATAATGATCTTCTTGGGGTCTTCGATACCTTTTATAACGATATCTCTGTTTTTATTGGTATTTTCGAGAATGCTCTGATTGATTATAGCAAGGTTGCTAGGTTGTGATATCTTGGAAAACATATTATCGTTATTAGTCGAATCAGTACTTGAAGCAGTAATAATGCTCAAAGTATTACAAGGGTAGCTGTTTAGATTATATGGAAGTATTCTAGGCTTTCGAGGTAGGTTTATAACTAGGTGTCAAGCAGGGATTTAAGTAATGATAATATGAATATATTATTTGTAATTAATAGTAGAGTATACTAAATGATTGATTTTGAATATGAAGCTTTATACAAAGGAAATCCATTTTGATTATATAAACCTTCGTGGTTAGGAATGCCCAAGGCCCTTCGTTCCTAGGAGCAGGCTTTTCTGGATATCCCTTAGAATAGTCGTTCCTTACCGTTCTATTATATAACAACCAAGTTATATGATAGCCTTATTGTATTGATGTAACATTATCCCCTTCTTAATTTAGCATCATCCTCAATCGTTTATAAATAATTAATATTTCCCTGCCTAGGATTCTTTATCAGAACCATTTTCCATCTTTTCGATATTATGCCTTTTTGCCCTATTCCTATAAAACGTCGGAAGTATAAAGAGATAACTCGCTTGGTTTAATCGATTGAACAAAGCGGAGTAGAGATGATTCCTTGTAGTTTTTGTTGGGAGAATGAATTTCGTTGCATAAAGGATTTGGGTAATTCTGAGCGGACACGTTGTTCTGAGTGTATACGAACTCATCGGTCCTATGATGTTGCATTTGCTTTATCGGATGATTGAGAGCGAAAGGTTCCTCGTGAAAGCGATTGGGAAACTCTTGATCGTCAGAAAGAAAAGTTAAATTAGAAGGAGGAGGTAACTATATCGAAGTTACTTCGTTTACGAAAACAAAGGAAATATATTAAAGAGCATCGTAAGTGTATAGCCGATCGGGGCTTTAAATATCTGGACGAACTCGATGCTCTGAAGGAACAAGAGAGGTTGGAAAATGAACATATAAAGAAGGAGAAGGAGAAAGAGCAAGCAATTATTGGTTCATCGACACTTGCCAAAGCTAATTCGAATATATTGAACGATTTCGATCCTTCCTCCTTTTTGAATCCTTCGGATCTCTTTTGGGAAGATCCGGATATCGTTGATGAAATTCCTTCAACAGATCAAGTGTACCAAGGTTTTTCTTAGGTTCCCAAATGTTTTCCGAATATAGGTAATCTTGCCATTTGATTAAATATTTGATTTTCCTGTTAATATATTTGCAGTCTAATATTTCTTCGATATAATATTCTCCTTTTGGATTGATTGGTTCGATTTCCGGGTCTGATGCTTTCGGTGTTTTAGATGGTGCTTTCTCAAAAAATAAGATATGAAATATTGGGTGGATATTCATTATATATGATAATTTCAATTTATAATTGATTGATCCTATTACTTTATCGATTTTGAATGGTCCTAATTTCTTATGGTCTAATTTATCGCTTAGTCGTTTTGTCTATATATTTCTTCGAATAAGATAAACTTTATCCCCTTTTTTAAGAATAAATCCTATATTTCTTGATTCATTGTAATACAATACTGTTCTTAAAACAATGAATTGTAAATCCAAAAAGAGTTGTTCCTGAAGCTCTTTGATTTCCGTGATATCTTTTATAACTTCGTCTGCATTTACATCTTACAACAATAATGATTTGTATACTAATGAATTGAACCCAAAGTTAGTATATACTGACGTTACTTTTGTAGTTTCTATCTTTGATATATTATATACAAATTACGTTAAAAGTAATAATTTAACCCAATTATCTTATTTGTAATTGATGTAATAACAAAGATAAGCTTTCATCGTTTGGTTTAATTGTTTTGTTTGGTTATCTATTTGTAAATGGAAAGTTATTGAAAGCTTTCTTTTGATTCCAAACAATATTATAA